>NW_021024756.1:1587804-1600455 GCF_004153795.1 Camellia sinensis
GGTAGGGTTTCCCTGTCTTATTTTGTCAGGAGCTAGGGTTTCACTACGGCACGCAGCAGTTTTCAAACAACCTAACATCGGGTAAGCAACCTGTCCTAGTTTGGAATAGTCACTATGGATTTCGATATGCACTAGGTCGAATGGTCGAAAAGGGTGCCCCGGTAAAACCGGGGTTTGTGTTCCCATACTGTCAGAGCCCATAACCGGTCAGCCTTATGGTCATGCCTTGACAAGACAAGCCTCTGGCAAACCGTGCAGGAATGGCAGATGGCAAACACTGTGTTTCTAGGCGCACCAATGCACATGCAATGCAAAGAAACTCATAAGTGTAATCAAAACAGGATATCACAAGTTCAAGTCAAGCTCTCTAAATTCCCCAGCAGAGTCGCCAGAAACTGTAGACGCGCCCGCGTGGGGGGGGGGCTTGCTGCTACGGTTCGGACTCGATTTGTGTCACGGTTCTAAATCTGAACCAAAGAGTCCAAATCTGGCAAATCGTTTTGAGAAAACAGATCTTTTGAAAAGAAGTGCCAAACATGGACTGCTTTGCCAGATACAGAGTCGCCACCTAAATATTTTTTATGGGGGAATTTAGGAAACCCTGACTCGTTGCCGAAGGCCACATGTCCGTCATCACCAAAGTTGCCTCGGCTCGGGAGCTAGGGTACGATTGGGGAAGGTCAGCTATGAGCACCCCCTCTCGCCCGATCCGAAGATCGGCCTCTACTAACCGTGATATCCGTTTCTGAAAATATTATGTGTTCTTATTCCATTTATTAGCCTAGAATTACTATGTTATGCGCACAGCAAACAAGTATAGACTAGGTTGCCTAATTTAGAAATAAGCATTGCATATCCGTTTGTCTTTTAAAAAAAAAATGTTTTGGAATTTTGCTACTCGCGAGTAGGCTAAAATACGGATTTCAACGAGTGTTTCCAACTCAGACAATCCAACCTTCACCCACAGGCATTCAAATAGTTTATCACATAAGCATCTAGCCACATGGTAAACATGTTGTCATGATAGCATTCACACATGCGAGGATGCTAAAACATGAAAGTACTTACATCGTACTCCATGTCAAAACAACAAACTCGTTAGTAAACAATGCATGATCCAAGTCCATGTTTAAATGCCTAATGCAACACATGCAGGATGTCACTAGAGTAGGCTCGGCTAACCTAAACATGGCATGTGAAATGCAATCAATTGATGCACGTATTCAGTTTGGTATTGAAGTACAAATGCAGTTAGCATGATGTACCGAGCTCGGTGCATGCAAGACCAATGGATGGATGCACGCATGCATAGCATAAGGTATGCTAATTTAAACATGTCCTATTACTAACCATCATAAGCAGGTAAGTAAAAGGGAAGAAAGAAGTGGGGATTGGAAGACATGCACACACACGCACCCACACTTATTACAGGTTCGCCCTCGCTTGGAGGGACCAAATAAATAATACAGATTAAATAACGAATTAACAAACCTAGCTAATTAATTATTACAAATTATCTAATTAGTTAACAAACTAACTAAGCTAGGAAAAACAGTAAACCGCCTCGGGAAGAGAGTTCGATGCGCGCATGTTCGGGTCTTGCTCAGGAGTGCACTGCCATGCATAGGTTGCCTCTGTTTTCCCTGCTATGCTCTTCTGAAGACTGCCAAAGTCTCAGGATTGCTTCCCCGGACATTGGGAGACACCACCGGCTGAATAGAATGGCCACCGGCAGTGGCATGAAATCACCGGCTGTGAATGCATCCATCGGCCATGGAAAGATTGCCGGTCGGCACATAGCACTGCCAGTCGGCAGAAAGTTTCTGTAGAATCTGCAATTGACAGCAACAGAGGGCAAGGCAGAGCATGGCAATACAATTCAAGCCATATATGCACCAATCATGTCCCTTATCCTGTTAGTGACTCAAAGGGGCATGCTCATTGGTTCTCGGACCATCAATCGCGCATTTCCATGCATGATGGCCCAAGGGACCAAGTGTGCACATTTTGATGTCAAATGCAATGCAAACCAACAAACCAAAGTCCAATTCCTATCACTAGATCAAGGAACAAGACATGCATGCTAGATGCAATGCGACCTAGGTATGCAAGCTAAGGATGCAACATGGAAATGCAAGATGTGCATGCAAGCATGCAAAGTATGGGCTTAAACATGATTTGAGCAGCTCTAAATAGGCCCAAAACAGTGGCCAAAAGCTTAAGAAAATGGAACCAAACACACATACACACATGCACATGTTAAGGCCTAAACGCTTAAGCGTCAAAGGACTACTTTCAAGCACACTTAAAAGGGGTAATCATGGACATATGACATGTATTATAAGCCTTGAAAACATGTAGGAAATGATGCCAAATTAACCTACCAATGCAAGCTATACATGCAACCAAACCCAAGTACCTAGAACATGGCTATATGACTCATGAAGCAAATGACCAAATTGAATCAAAACAGTCCCGAATCATGCAAAAGTAAGCCTCAAGAACCACTTAGATGGCATCTAAATGACCTAATCCTAGAGGCATACACAACGGCATAAACATGGAGCATGAAACACCAACTCTTGAAGCATCAAAAGGGCCATGAAATGCAAGCATATAAGCATGCTAAGTGGACTGAAATGATGCTATGAATGATGCCAAACCATTAAATCAATGCAAGAATGTCATGCTATACATTCACACACTTAAGGCCAACAAGCCGGAATGCAAAGGGGCTATACTAAGCATGCCAAAGCCGACCCAAACAACCTAGGACAGACCTTAAACATGGCAAAATATGCACAAAAGCTTCACAAAGCTAAGCCTAAAACATGCTAGAACAAGGGTTTACAACCTAAGGCATGTTAAGGCAACAAAGTGGCATTACAAGGTAGGTATGCTAAGCATGCATGGTGTACCAAAACCAACAAAAAACAGAGGCATATTATGACATAATAAGCACAAAAAGCAGCCAAGGCATGGCCAACATGAAGCTTAGCTAGGTGCTCCCTCAAGAGGCCAAAAATGGTCCATTTCAAGGACAACAAGGAGAGAGGGTGACCCTCTCCTTCTCGGGACCTCAAGGCACCATCCTCACCTCTGAAATCCCTCAAGATTTCAGTGGTGAGGAGGCCCAAACACCAAGGTCTCGGAGCTCACTCAAAATAGCACAAAATGGAGCCTTACAAGTTTTAGGAGGGGTCAAACAACCTCAAACAACAAAACACCCTAAATAAACTATTTAGAGGGCCTAAAAATAGAACTTTTTGTATTATATGCAAAGCCAAAAAACAATTTCAAGATAGGTAAAAATATAATGCAAAAATGGGATATAATGGGACTAGTTTCTTACCCTTGTTGACTTTCTTCAAAGATGAAGCTCCAACAGCTTCTTTGAGCTCAAAACAGCTCAAGAACCTCAAGAACAACCTCTGGTCCTTCAAGAAATCAAGCAAAGGTGTAACACTATGTGTTTGTGTGCAATAGTAAGACACAAACACACTTAAACACACACAAAGGCTAAATGAGAGAGAGGTATAGAGATAGAATATATATCAAACCCTAAACCTAAAACCAGAGCTCTCACACCAATTTTCTCTCCAAAATTTCTAACCTAGAGCCAAGAGGGGAGGGCTCCTCTTATAGAGGAGCCAATCTTGTAAAGCTTACAAGGTAAGCTAACAAGGGGTCCATCCCTCCATACACGTGTATGGAGGGGAACAGAGTTGGTGCCAGCTATCACAGCTGGCACAAAATATCTACATAAAGTAGATGAACAGTAGTCGGCTGCTCGAAATTGCCATTTTGACAAAATGGAGTGCCGACCGGCAACAAAGAATGCCGACCAGCATCACACATTGCCGATGGCAACAAAATACCAGCCGGTGGCCCATGGCCATGGCCGGTGATGTGTGGGGATGCCTCACAAGGCATTCCCTGCCCCTCCAAGGCAAAACACAAGTGTTTGGTGCAAAACCAGACACTAAACAGTCAAGTTCGGAGATCCTGAGGCAAGGCGCATAGCCGAGACCTCCGGGAACTCCAAACAAACACAAACATGGATACTCACTGGTGTTCAAACGTACGTCCAAGTCGGAACGTCAAAAATGGTCTCAGTTGCCCTTTACAGAACTCGAAAGTCATAACAATGAGGGACAGGAATGTCAAAGCCAGAGACGACCATTTTGACAAGGCCGAAGACTTAGACAAACATGCAAGACAAACAAGGTAGTCGCCTGAAGCATGGGGCAAAATGCAAGACAATGCACAAAGCAAGCAAACTTAGGATATCATGCAAAGAAAAGCTGTAAACGAAGCACATATGCAAACAATTATTAAGCTGATATACCAAACTACACACAATGCGAGAAGGATGAAAGAGAATTATGCAATTCTCGTACTTCTCACTCCGGAGGATACAATACCAGTGCTGCTCGTCTGTCTATGCAAGCCTCAAATGAACCGTACATACAATATCCTGTCTGCAAAGAAAACAACTCAACATGTACGATGTTATTAGCAACATGCATGACAATGCAAAAATGGATGCAAAGTGATATGCAATATATACAAAACAATGTATAAATAATGCAAATGGAGATGCGATGGAATTGAAACAATGCAAACTATATGTAAAGCAATTGAATCATGATCCAATCATGAGCAGTTCGAAACCACACCTATGTCAAATAGATTGATGGAGGTAACAAGTCCGTCTACCATAGAACGGTCTACTGAACTATGGGTAATGTAGACGGACGCAAGAACAAGTATTGGGGGGATTGACATAAGTGGGGAAACGACCCGCTGGGAAAAGGACTACGATCCTAATGCTGGATGCAAAAATTACACTACATTGCAATGTATAATGGAAATGCTGGGGAAATGGCAATGGATATGGCACGCGGGCCAAACCAAATCTTTCCTAGGCAAGGCATGTACGCATACAAGCCACGTCTAACATAGAACGGTCCACTGAACTATGCTTCGACACGAAAAGTATGGGCATATACCAAACCAAGCTCAACATGGAAAGACGTAAGCCGTAGGCGGAGGTGATGCAATGAATGCATGCGATCTACAATGCAGTGGATATGGCGCGCGGGCCAAACCGAATTTTTCTTAGGAAGGGCATGTACACGTACAAGCCAGGTCTAACATAGAACGGTCCACTGAACTATGTTTTGACGTGAAAAGTATGGGCACATACCAGACCAAGCTTAACCTGGAAAGGCGCAAGCCATAAAGCTACAATGCAATATATAATGAATATGCTGGATATGGCACGCGAGTCAAACCAAATCTTGCCTAGGAAAGGCATCTACACGTACAAGCCGCGTCTAACATAGAACGGTCTATTGAACTATGCTTCGACACGAGAAGTATGGGCACATACCAAACCAAGCTCAACAGGGAAAAGTGCAAGCCATAGATGGAAGGTGATGCAGTGAATGTATGCAAATAACAATGCAGTGGATATGGCACGTGGGCCAAACCAAATCTTGCCTAGGAAAGGCATGTACACGTACAAGTCGCGTCTAACATAGAACGGTCCACTGAACTATGTTTCGACGTGAAAAGTATGGGCACATACCGGACCAAGCTCAACATGGAAAGGCGCAAGCCATAAAAGCTACAATGCAATATACACTATATTATAATGATGCATGGCAATGTAACTATATTTTTTTGTTTTGTTTTTTGTTTTTGAAATGCAAATGCATGATGATGCATGATTTCGAAGTGCGCGACAATGTGCGGCTTTGAAGATACATGACAATGTAAATGGACTGTGCACATCAATGCCCTAAAGGTCTTGCACCTTCCGAGGATTTAAGGTCTCCTAGACCGTGGATATACCTGTGCGGCTTGTCTGGTTGCACCAGCCTCAAATGAACCGTACATACAATATCGTGCCTGCAAAGAAAACAACTCAACAGGTATGATGTTATTAGCAACAATATGCGTATTAATGTACTTGATAATGCGTGACAACGCAAAGCAAGTGGGAAGCATAACAATGTTGTGAAAGCACAGATATGTAAGTGGAGCATGCGGTCTACGCAGGCAACAAAATCGATCGTAAGCATGCGGTCCACGCAAGTAATGATATTGAACGTAAGCATGCGGTCTACGCAAGTCATGGAATTGATTACAAATATGCGGTCTACGCAAGCAAAACATACGGTCTACGCAGGTAACGAAAATGAACAATTATGCGGTCTACGCAAGCAAAACATGCGGTCTACGTAAGTAATGAAATTGAACAATTATGCGGTCTACGCAAGCAAAACATGCGGTCTACGCAGGTAATGAAATTGACCAATTATGCGGTCTACGCAAGTAATGAAATTGAAAAATTATGCGGTCTACGCAAGCAAAACATGCAGTCTACGCAGGTAATGAAATTGAACAATTATGCGGTCTACGCAAGCAAAACATGCAGTCTACGAGAGTAATGAAATTGAACAATTATGCGTTCTAAGCAAGCAAAACATGCAGTCTACGCAAGTAATGAAATTGAACAATTATGCGGTCTACGCAAGCAAAACATGCGGTCTACGCAGGTAATGAAATTGAACAATTATGCAAAATGTAATGAGATGCGCAAAACAGCGCGATGATAAACTGCACAAAACAGTGCGATTGATTTTGAAATGCACAAGATAGTGCGATTGATATGTGATGCACAGAGGGCAACTTTTGAGTTTCGTAAAAGCCAAAAGGGTATGGAAAGGATACACCTTGCACGAATTCGAGTGCCACGCACAGAAGACACGACCCGATGTCAAAAAAGAGGCCGGTTGAGCGTCGGAAGTGCACTGTTTTGCACTATTTTGAGCACTAAAGGCCCTGGACCCCACACATAACTCAAACAAGGGTGTAGGAGGCTCCAAAATCACTGTAGGAGGTCACCGGATGCCCACCAGCCATCCGAATACATCACCGGCTGTCCACCGGCCATCATTCAATTCCATCGGCACAATATTTTGCCGACCAAGAGTGTGGCCGACCGGCAAAGAATTGCTGATCGGGGCAGTTCTGTCATTCTGACGGGTCTTTTAAAATAGGGTTTTAACCTATTTTTATTCTCCTTGGTGAAAAACCTCTCTCTCTAGAGCATTTTCCTCCCTTGATTCTCTCTTTTTCTTGCGTTCTAGCTCCCATTTCGTCGTTCGATTCGCGATCCCTTTCGCGTTTCGGACATTTTCAACCGAACGAAACTTCGTTTCGGTATCTCTTTCTTGATTTTCGCCACTCGGGGCTTGTTTCCCTCGAGTTTTTCTCGATACCCGTGCCTTTTCCGCATTCTGGCTTTTTCGGCCTTTTCTGACCCTCTCGGGGTTTGACTTTTTGTTGACTTTTCACCTTCTCGCCCGATTTTTCGCCTTCCGGCCATTTTCACACTCTCTTCAAGATGGCGGACGATCTTCCACAGGGCGGGGCTCCTCCAGAGCTCGAGATGGATCCCGAGGCCGAGCCCTTGCCACTCCGTATCCGGCCGTTCGATCTGGAGACCTACAGGCCTGCAGTTCATGAGATGCTCCCCGACGGACTACGCCAGTTTCGGAGCTTTGAGGGGCACGTGCCACGCGAGCTACTACTGCGTGAGCCTACTTCCCATCTATCCTTCGGCGCTTCCGAGGTAACTTTCCTTCTCTGCTTTACTTTCTGCAATATAGGATACAAAACTGCCGTAGCTGGTTGTGCTCTTTAACTACTTTAGCTCAGATACCCTGTATACTGTAGTTGATTGTAAACATACATGCAACTGATATCTGTTTAGGACTGACGCATGCACACACACTGCACTGGCTTTGAATCACCCAAACACACGGCGCACACTGTATTTCACTGCATACACACTGGTACCTAGTATCTGCTTGAGTATGAAAACACGCACACATGCTACATCTGCTCTGAACCACCCAAACACGCTGACACATCACATGTTGTAGTTCACTGTAAGCACACCGGCACCCGGTATTTGTTTGAATCTGTTAAAACTTGCACGTGTGCTACATCTGCTCTGAACCACCCAAACACGCTGACACATCACACGTTGTAGTTCACTGTAAGCACACCGGCACCCGGTATTTGTTTGAATCTGTTAAAACTTGCACACGTGCTACATCTGCTCTGAACCACCCAAACACGCTGACACATCACACGCTGTAGTTCACTGTAAGCGCACCGGCACCCGGTATTTGTTTGAGTCTGAAAACTTGCACGCGTGCTACATCTGCTCTGAACCACCCAAACACGCTGACACATCACACGCTATAGTTCACTGTAAGCACACGGGCACCCGGTATTTGTTTGAATCTGTTAAAACTTGCACGCGTGCTACATCTATATGCTTCTTAGAACTGCATTTTGAATATTGCCTTGCATTTGTTGTTGTTTTGTTTTGATTACAAGGGGATTCCCATACCATCCGCGGGTATGGGAACATCATCGCTCGGGAGAGGTACCTCGAGCTGCCAGATGCGGTTCGTGACATCGTCGATGAGGCTGGCTTTGGCATTTTCTGTAGGGGGCTCTCTCGACTGACTACCTGCCGGCCCTTGCTTGCTGCTCTTGCGGAAAGGTGGTGGGATACCACCGACTCCTTTCACTTCTCTGTCGCAGGGGATATGACGATGACCCCTTACGACTTCTCGATGCTTACTGGCATTGGGGTGGGGGGCGATCCGATCCCCTTCAACACGGATATGGATGAGTGGGACGCTGCCCAACTATACCTGCTTGGTACGCAGCCTCCCCTCGCTCGAGCAGGGTTCGTCAGGTATTCGTGGTTTGAGAGCCACTTTCGGGTCCAGCCGGCCTTGGCAGAGGAGGCATAGATGTCCCCAGAGGAGGTGGACCAGTATGCGCGGGGCTTTATCATGTTCCTCTTCGGGACGACTCTCTTCGCCAATCGGGCGAACACCGTGCCCTTATGCCTGCTGAGCGCGCTGGTGGACGTCAGGCAGATCCGCCATTACGACTGGGGTGGCGCCGCTCTGGCCACCTTATACGGTTATATGAGCTCTTCTTCCCGCCTCAGCGGACAGCTCCTTGGTGGCTACTGGCGAGCCTGGGAGGTACGCCCTCTTTCTTTTTTACGTTTCTGCTTTCTGCTTTCTGCTTTCTGTATTCTGTACACTGCACATATACTGGACACTGCCCTATACTGACTGTACACTGCACACACTGCACATTTATACTCTGTTTTACACTAACTACACACTGCACACTCTGCACAATACACTGCACAACACACGGTTCTGCTATTTCTGCTTTATTCTGTATTTTGCCTTATCTGACAGTCATACTGATATCTGTTCTGCAGTTATGGGTGTATGCCTACTTTCCTAGGCTTGCCCCAGTACCCGACGAGGAGATCTCGCTCGGCGTCCCCTTCTCTCATCGCTTCGACGTGCGATGTGTGCGGAGACCACGGGAGTCTCTTACTTTCTTCTGCCGATACTTTGATACCATCACCGCCGTGGAGGTATGTTCAACTTTTAGAGTTTATTTTTTGGCTTTGCTTCGCACCGCATGTTTTCAATAACGGTAGATAATAAACTGCATTTCATTTTCAGATCACCTGGCAGCCCTGGGCTCCGTTACCGGCTGTGGTGAGGGATCATTATGAGGGCGCAAAGGAGACTGCCCGTTGTCGGATCTTTTTGGAGGGCCCGGTCTGTCGGGCTTGGTAACTGGGCAAGTGCTTCTTAGTTCCGGGTCCGCTTCCTACGCATATGAGGCATACGGAGAGATTCTCTCTTGAGCAGATGAGGGACTTCACCGTCGGCTGGAGTGAGGAGCATCACAGAGGCGAGGGCGACTACGCAGAGTACGTCCGGACCTATATTACGAGACCCTTGAGTGGTGGTCGCCGAGCTGAGGGGAAGAGGCCAGCAGCGCCGGCAGCTGGAGCGGGAGCTGGGGCTGGAGCGGGCACATCGAGGAGGGCTCGAGTGCATGGCAGGAGCAGAGCTTAAACATTGGGACGTGTGACTGATGTTTATACCACACTTCCGGTAAGAAGCATTTGGAATGTGTTCCGATGCTTATACCACGGCTGGTCATGAGTTAGCCGGTATCCCCGACTTGCCTCCGGTATGTATTACTTCATTTTGCATCTTACATCTGCATTTGATTTCAGTTTATTTGATATTCCGCAGAATACTGATGTATCTTATACTCTTGCAGGCGTCTTCCAAGTATACCCGACAGTCCGTGGAGTTGAATGCCTCCATGATGGGGATGCTGCAGCGGACCTTTGACCTCCTGGCCCTCTACAGTATTCCGGTATGCCCTTCTGATGACGGTCTCAAACCACTCATACACTGCTTCACATTATCTGATGCACGACACAACACCTGACACGCTGATCTCACAACATCTGATACACTGCATACATTGTATTCTGCACTGTACTCTGCTCTGATAAACTGCCCACGGCATTCACACACTGTATACTGCATTCTGCACTGATAAACTACTCACGGCATTCTTACACTGTACACTGCATATACTGTATTCTGATGTATTTTCCTTTTGTGCTTTTCAGCCTCCCTTCCAGATTCCTCCGGTGGGTGGTGCTCCGGCTGGGCCCTCTATCCCTGCTCGAGGAGGGCGTGGAAACGCTGCACGTCCCCGTACCAGGGGAGGGCGTACTCATGTCGGGAGTAGTTCTCGAGCGCCGACCCCTGATGATGATGATGATGATGATGACGAGTCCGAGGCAGAGTCGGAGGCGGAGTCATCGGAGGAGGAGACCGGAGGCGGTTCTGGCTCGGGCTCTGATGATGATGCTGATGATGCTCCTGGACCTTTGTCCAGGAAGAGGACCAGGACAAACTGATAGCCCTCGGAGCCGCTTGACACGGATACAAATTTTTGTTGTTTTTCTTCTTTCTTGTACTTTTCTTTTTGTTGGTAGTTAGGATACTTTGTACAGCCGTAGGTAGAATTTTGTCTCCAAAACTTGTGTATTTGAAAAGATGATGAAATGAAACAGGCTTTTTATCTAAAAAAAGTGTTTATATCCGTATATCTTTACATTGCATCACCCCATATTACACCTCAATGTAAATGAAATTGATTGGTTGTTTGAAAATTGAACACTTGCACTGTAATAATCAGATAACTAAACAGCCAGCAGCAAAAATAACCCAAGCAACCCACTGCCTGATTCTGGACGCACAGCCCTTACTCTACTGGGGATTAATCTGCATACAGCCCGTAACACAGAACTTGGTTTATTCTGCATACGGTAAACTTTAAACAAAACTGCCCAATCAAGACGGCCTTCAAAGGTGAAACCGGCTAGGGTTAAAACATGCTCGGATGCCCCAAATTTTCCCTTCCTTCTTTTGCTTCGCACAGATGTAGAGAATGGCACAGCACTCTGAACATAAATGACTAATTTTTGGAAAAGGGGTTTTCTTAACCAGAGTATCGAGCCTACAACTAGATACAGCGGAAAAGGACTCGAACAAAAGGGTACACGACCTAAACACAACGAGACACGCTCGGAAGAGACCTAAAACAAAGGGTGAGGTAAATAGAACAAAAGATACGACATACAAACGCGTTAACGAAGACGGGGGACCTCAGATCACGAGGAGCCAGTTTCTCTGGGTATTGTTTCCCACCCTTTTCTCATTTGTGATTCTCACATCACTCTGGCATTCAAGCTCGATTTTTCTCTCAAAACCCTTTGGCTCGCTTTTTCCTCTCAACTTACACCTCTCTATTCTTTATTCTCTCATTTTTATCCCTCCCCGGGGTGTTTAATGGATGAATAGGGAGTTGCAGGTTCATGCCCAACGCCGCTAGCTCACAGCTATTTCTTCTGGTGGGTAGAGTGCCCTCCTGGCAAGTATGTTGACGACGGGGGGAAGACAGAACGCCTGACTCAACTGTGCCCCTAGTTCATCATTTTGACCATTTTTTGTTTTGGTTTTCTACTAAAACAGTTTTGATCAAGATGCGAGTCGGATTAACGCACTTGTTCGATTTTTGATCTGAAAACCATACAGGTCAAACTATGAGCACTGAAAATTTTCCTTTTTTGGGTCCTAGAAAATGGTCCAAGTTTTGATAAAACAATTTTCGAGAAAACTTGTCAACCTCAGTAAAAATTTTCAAAAACTATTTTGCAAACAGTCAATGCTCAAAAAGCATGGAACTTACTCTTCGAGATGCGCAACCTCGGATCGGAGGCAATGTAAAATTGCCCCTGGCTTGAAAGGGGTGGGTGGCAACGGAAAGTTACCCCTGGTTTGAATGGCGGCTTGCGACGACTCGTGGCAACGGAAAGTTGCCCCTTGTTTGGATGGTGCCGCAGCAGTCCGCAAACAGTTTTCATTGGTGGTGGTCGAACTCTTGGACACAGAGATGACGAAGACGGTTATAACAAATATATGGACACAGTCACCTTGGGGGTGTCGGCGACTGGACTTTGGGATGAAATCGAAACCATTGTATGGACTGAGACGCTATGAAAGCATTGGGGGCTGGACTTCAGGATGAAGTTGCCTACGTATCCCAAACATGGGAATCAAGCCTTACGTAGTTCCGGTTAAGGTACACTCAGGTATTAACCTCTCCTTTTACGCTCTAACTTTTGCCAAGGCCGCCCTTCCGGGTTTTCAA
>NW_021024756.1:1605750-1622852 GCF_004153795.1 Camellia sinensis
TGAAGCTCTCCACAGATACCACGCTCTAAGTAGAGACGGCCAGAGGGCTTTGGCATGCTTGTAATAGGAAAAATGCCCTAATGTCGAGCAAGCTCAGGTGGGTGCGAAATCGGATTAGAGACCCTTGTCTTGCTAACAGGTTAGTAAATGAAATTGTTAATTACATGTCAGAATTCAATACTGTAATGGCCATAATTCAGTATTGTATTGTATGTCGAAAAAACTAATTGCAAAAGAATTTGGGCGTGGGAAAGAGATTGATTCGCATTGCACCATCTAGGCGGCAAACTGGTTGCTCTGGTGAGGTTCCCAGTCGCGAGGGGAGACATGCAGTTGCAGCCGAATGGCACCTCTCGAGGTAGCCGGTGGAGGGTTAACATGGGGCCACGAGGTCGTGTCGACCCACGTAAGTCGTCGTGTATATGAGACCAGTTGACCGGATTGATAGACGGCGAGGTATCAATTTAATACTAAATTTTAATTGTCATATTGGAGTGTATATGTTCATGAGCGATGTTTTTTAATAGACCTTTGTCGTTATTGTAAGTTTATCTGGCAGGCCTACTGCTGAAGGTCCTCGATACGCTCCAGACTATTGCCAGACTGGGTGAGGCATATGGATGGCGAGAAGTGCCACTCATTTTGTTTTGAACGTTGGTTGAGTGGCATCTCCTAAATTGGGTGTCCTCCGACAGTTTGGTCGGGTCAAGTCCGTACCGGATCGGTGTGACACCGAGTGGCGGTTTGCATGCGACTTGACAGACGTGGCCAGCCAGCACTGACTGGAGTGTTAACATCGTATCGATACATACAGTTGTGGGATGCCCGTCGCGACACTATTGGTACAGGTGAGTGGAGCGATGGGTCCTCCCTCTCCGACCCTTAACATGTGTTGAGGTATCGGCAGACATAACGCACTCTGACTTGTAGTAATCCAAGCCACCTGTCTGAGGCCGGATTCAAGGGAGTTGGGCCTTCTCTTGAGGCAATTGGTGAGTATCATCGTATGTGTCAGAGTAATTGTTAATAATATAATTGATTATTTTCCAGTCAATATAGCCTAATATATCTATTTTTTTTGTTCAGGTGGGTCGAAGTTGGAGGTCATAGTCACTTGGCTGAGGACGCCCTTATTCGGAACGTAGATGACAGCTTGGTCTGCAGGCCCTTGCAGAGATCCGAGAGAGTTATTTACGAGAGGGATCCAGCATGCCCATCGGTAAGATCGTCTGGCATTTTGGGACTAACGATGTACACAGTGCAGCACTGCTAGAACATCATCCGTCCACGTTAGTGGCCCTCCCACTTCCAGCGAGCCAGCCACAAAGCGGTCATTGGACTGCAGTGACCCACCACATTATACCCATAATTCTCCAGATTCCCCACAACCCGTACATCTTACCCCAGCATGCTGCCTGACCTGATTGGACACCGCCCCTGGTTCATGCATGATGTTAGTTTACAGCCGCCACCCAGTTACGACCTGCTTTTTTGGGAGTTATTCGACCGCGAGCCCCGATTCCATCAATGATTTTGTTACCTTAAAGGCCCACCACACCCAGTTACACCTACTTTTTTTGGGGACTATTTCGACTGCACCCATGAGTACACATGATGCAAGTTCTCGACTGACATCTCCCACCACGTTGATGATGAGGCCGATATAGAGCCTCCACCCAGAAGCGCGAGGGAGAAGGCCGAGGTTATGGTCGTCAAGGGGGGACGTCGCGGTCCCGAGGGTCGGGGTGCGGGCAGAGGAGAGGTCCGAGTCGAGCTGCAGATCTGAAACACAGTTGCAGCTCAGATGAGGGAGTTTCACCAGCTCACAACAGTGGCCCGATCTACAGACAACAGACAGGATCAGAGGGCAGCAGATACAGGAGAGGGGGGGTCCAACACGCACAGGCGCACAGGCAGTCACTGGACGCGCCCACATGCAGGGGAGTGGAGTGCCAGAATATTTAGCAGAGTCTACCGCAGGAGACCGAGGAGGGAACGTCCACGGTTGGGGTTGTGGGATTGGGGGCAGGTTAGGGCATTAGCGGTTGTGATATGGACTGTATAGTTTTTCTTCCTTTTTTTTTTTTGGTAATTGTTATAGTTTTTTGTAAATCAAACTTATACAGCTGATGTAAATGGTTGTCTTCTTATTTACTCGCAATTATAAATTTCACACAATTTTTTTTTCTTACTTTATATTGATGAATCAGCAACAAATCCTCTCTTCACATCTCTACTCTCTATCATTATCCGTAGTCTATGCATTATTTATAGTAATTTACGATTTTTCCTCATTTTACAAATTGAGACAAACCATTTAATACAAATTGATGTTTTTAAAATTTAATTTGAAGAATTAAATTATAAAATCCTTAAAACCCTAAAATAAAAATAAATACGGTAGCGTTGGGTAACGTTTACGCTTTGGTTTATGTTTACAAAAAAAAATTTAAAAAAAACATGATTTTTGTTTATTTGTTAGAAAATCAATAAAATTATTAAATTGTTCAAGCTAAAACAATTGGAAAAATCTTTCCCCTTCACTTGATAAGTCGTGGATAAAGCATTACAAATTCATTACAACATAAATGGTTTGGTCATTAATTCAACAATTCATTCATTATCACATCCATTAACATAATCAATATAGATTCATACTAATTCATGCTCCCACGTGTAGTACTCGGTGTGGCATCATCCAAATATAACCATCTTCAGCAACGCTCATTTGGCGGTCCTCAATTAAGTGAGGACCTTTGCAAAACGTTGGTCTACGCGATTACTCGTCGCGGATCCGATGTAATGCACTTGCAACAAACTGTGGAGTGTCAGTTGGCATAAAAAAAAAACCAAAAAATGCTACGGCGAGGGAAATTTTATATTAACTTTCACGACATAACTCAAATGAGAAAGTTTGCTCGAGTTATGTGAAATCCCACTCAGCTCTCATGTATTGACGGTGGACGTGATAACCATGCAAATTTGCGGATTTTATGGGTATTGAAATTCATCTCCATCTGCAACCCAATAGCGACCCACATTGCTGACATAGATCAACCACAGTATATGTCATGATCATATCACTGAAATAGCTGTAAAAACCTTTTGTATTGTGAGTATGATGCGATATTATATCATATATACCAATGGTAGCTGTATATATGAAATTATTGTAAACAACTATGCCAAACTATGTATCAGAGTTGTCCAACGTCAACTTGATGACCTGAACAATCTTATGCATTCAACTTGATAGGAGTTGTCACTTTCGACTTTATGAATTGCATGCATGCCACAAGACCTTATACAGTGCTTGGCTGGCAGGACTCCACTTTTGTTCAAGTTATAACTTTGAGGTGGGCCCTGTGTACATTGGCTATTGTGCCCGCAGATAGAAGGGAGTGTCAGCCTGGCTACTGTAAAAATGTAACTTTACCTAATGCAAATGGAAGTTGAAAATTAAAGAAGATTGTTTTTTTGGCGATGAACAAAAATAGTTGGACCAACGGGGCCTGTCCTATTTCTCCCTCACATAATTACAATCTTTTTCCTGTACATCACAGCACTCACTATGACTAATGAGATGCACCTACTAATTGTGTCAAACCATTCCGTGGTAAATATCCTTTCTTTACACATTATTACAAATGTTTCATCTCACATTATAATATTAATATTCTGTTAAGCTTTCCATATGGTACACAAAACTATTTTCCTATGGTAAACATCTTTATACCGATAGGCTGGCAAAGTTTAATTCAGAAGAGTTACAGTTTGTAATTGTTTATGGGTAGTGAGATTAAGCTATGTAATCTTCGGAACATATACCAACTAAACCCAAAACGTGACGAGAGAGAATACCCCTCAGTTTGTTAATCTTGTTACTAGAGTATATATATACCATGCGGTCTTCTATAAACAAAACGTAAGAGACCCTAGGTCAAGTTCTTAAGATTTATGTGCCTTTGGGTGCAGTGATGTATCTGGACCCTTTGGCCAAGTGACACGGTGAAAATGCATGGTGACTTTGTGCAGTGAATGCAGTGGATGCATGTCAACTTAATGCAGTGATGCCAGTTAAGGCCAAATGTGGCCTTTCTGACTTTGCGATGCTTTTCCTTCAGTACGTAGGCATTCATCCGCTGACCTTTGATTGAAAACCGAAGAAACATCTTACTAGGTGCAAAGCTAATACAGAAATAATGCGATACAAAAAATCTATTATTCACATAGCTGTTGTTTTTTCTCAGTCAGACCAATTTACAGAGAGTTCCAAGTACTAAGATATACATCATATACTAGAGATATGTGAAATAAGAGGGAAAGGAGCAGGAGAAAGAAGCATGAGAGAAGATTGAATTAGTGTGACAGAATGAAGAACCTGGAGAAATAATGAATGATGTGGATGGAGACTTGGTTCGCAAGTCCGTATGAGAAATCTAGAGCGGAGAGAGCACATGTTGGACTTGTGGAGTGTTGGATGTAAGAGGTTCGGATTGCAGTATCTTGTTAAGAAGAGTAAAGTCAAATATATAAGGTGGAGAGCAGTGGCAGGAGACGAGAGGTACCACCAATAGAGCTTGTTAACTATATGGTGGAGGTGTATCGCAATTATTCGAGTAAGATAGGCCTACACAACATCACACGAAGAGAGAGTATATATAAAAAACCTTAGGTATTTCTGTTGCTATTCAACGATAAAGCGTTAATTTACAAAGAATACAATATTCTTTTGACAATATAAATACAGCGTCCGTCTGGTTCTTTATTATTTGATTTAATTTTAATAATTTTCGTTTTAAAAACACCCTATAATGTACTAGAAAAACGTCAAATTCCCCATTAGCTAGACCTATCTTACCTGTTATGGACACATAACAGTATTCGAACCTGGCAAAATAGTTTTCATGTGGCCGATGATGACAACTCACTGCATTTCGTATTTATTGACACATCCTCAATCTGAGCTTGCAAATAATTACAGAATGGTGTCTTCATTATGAGCAATGATGATTTTCTCTGAGGTCCTACATAATCTCTGATTTTTTCAGTTAGAATGATCTAACTTGTAGACAAAACTGTCAACAGTACACAAGTAAAACAAATCGACCTAACATAACTATAGGTACACGGATAAAATATAAAATACCATTTTTCTACCCATTGTAGATCAAAACTCTCACTAATGTGTCGTTACAAAATACATTAGTTTACACTTCTTAATAAATATTGAATATAAGCTCAATTAATCTAGAAATTATTTAAATTTTATTACAATAATAGTGCACAATCGTGAATCCTTACGCGCGATAAAATGCAGATGTTGATTATCTGATAAATAAGCTGAGAATTGTTGAGATCATGATAATCCATAGTATTGAGTTCGATCAAAAGATGTCATCGATGCAACTATTTGCTCCAGTTTATAATAAACTGTAGCGAATCGCTACGCATAACATGTGACTTTCTAACCCTTTGCCATGCTTGCTATATGTTGTGAACTTCCTTCCTCACATTAATATCAGAAGCATGTGACTTAAATACAGTGATGCAATAATGCCGCATTATATAAGTTGCATTTCGTGAAGCGATACACACAATTTGTTAAAGAACCATAAATGTTTACTGTGTTAAGACACAAGTATAAATAAGTGCTCATATATTATATATAATTTATGATATTAATAAAAAAGAATACTGATGATACAAAGTGATCTGATTATAGTAGTACAATTTAAAACATTATTATATGAATATAGGACATTATAAGTGGGTGGAGAGAGTGCGAAAATAAATTAAATTACATTATTTAAATAAAATGAGAGATAATTAGATGTCAAATTCACTCATGTATGTGAATTGTGGAAATTCATAAGTTAATCGAAATAATAACATGAGTTCGTGAAAACTAAATGGATTAAATGCATGAAATGAGTTAATACAACAAAATTAGTGAAACTATATAGAGATAAATTAATAGTATGAGCGCATGAGAATAGAAAAAAGTATTATAACTGTCTCAGTTATGGAGGATAAAACATAAATGACATTAAAGCAATATTTTGTTAATTTAGGAACACCCATATAAAACTTATAGTATATTTTTAGTTTATCATTTAGACAATTAATATTGTAACGTCCGTGATCTACCAGACATACATTAGGTCATATTCCATTCAAAAACAAAATCAAAACAAAGAGATCTTAACTGCATATGACATTGAGCGAAGTGTGAATGAATAGAAACTAGTACACAAATTCTACTTCCTTTCTTATAATTGATGTTACTAGGAGCATATTATCCCTAATTGTGAGCGTTCCGCATGCTTATTTTTCCCAAGTCCACACTCAACCTCCCTAAGAGAGTTTAAAAAGCAGGCATGCCATTACGATCCACCCAATCACCACTAGTTAAACCCCAACTATGAGAATGTCCTATAGCAAACATACCCAGTAGCATTGTCCATAGTCCGTTAAATGAATGGCAATAGACACATACGCTGGCAACGGCCACTATACTTACATGTAAGATTATCATTTAATCTATTAATCTACATATGCATTTTAAGTATTTTGTATGAAGATCCAATTGGTCTTCCAACGAAAGTATAGACGAGAGGGAAGAAAAGTATTCAAAGATACAGCACTAAGGGAGAATTCACCGATAAGAGTAGAGTAGGCTTGCTACCATTAAATAATAATATACAACACACCCATACTCCCCGCCCAGTCCATTTACCGTATGACTAGAGCGAAAAGTATATCCGAAGGATTATTATGCTGGTATCCGAGCAGAATGGTGCATTCAGGGTAAACAAGAGGAAGAGGATTGTATAATGAAAAATTGTAATTAATTAGGGTTTTGTAATTAAATTTGGGGGACTGTATAACTGTTATTTATTCGGACCCTCTGCGCGAGGGCACAACACTTATAATAAGTGTGGTGTGTGTGATGTATATTTTCCAACCCACCGTCTTTTCTCCCTTTTATTTACCCGTTATGATGGTTAGATTCGGGCATGTTTCAATTAGCATACAGTATGATAAGCATGTTTGCATTCATCATTCTGTTTTGGCTGCACGCGGGCTCGGTGCATTCATAACTAAACTGTATTGTATTTTTCAATTCAAAGGTTTGATACATGTTAAGCTGTACAATTTCATATGCCATGTTTAGAATAGCCGAGCCTGCTATAGTAGATATATATGCATGGTTGCATTAGGCTTTCTGTATAATTAGGAGTCAATGCGCATGGATCTTCTAAATTGCTTTCTGTTTTGCACTGGAGTAACTCGGTAGTTTTATGGCTTTTAGCAATCCTTGCATGCGTGTGAGTGCATTATACATGATATGAGGCAATTGCTTATTGTGTCTATAATACTACCTGAATGCCTGTGGGTGAAGGTTGGGTTATTTGGATTGAGAGGGCTTTACATCATTTATATATTACCACCACTAAGTGATGGGCAAATCATGGTTTGTAATACCCGAGGGTGGCAAAATCACATCTAAACATATAACTTGCGGGTAACCCATCAACATTTTCAAATAACTATATGGATAGTTTTATAGATTACATTTTCAGGCGACCCAGTCTAATACTTTGTAAATGCCTGTGGAAGCATCACATAGTAAATCTAGATAATACACGAAATCAAGGAGCACGATAATGTTTTTCAAAACAACTAGATATCATCGGTTAGTAGAGGCCAGATCTTGTGCATCGGGCGAAGCGGCAGGGTGCTTCACCGAAGGAACCTTCCCCAATCGTACCAGTGGAGGGAGGCACTTTGGTGATGACGAACACGTGGCCTTAGGCAAATCTGAGTCGGGTTTCCTAAATTTTCCCAAAAAATAGTAGGTTGGCGACTCTATCATCCTGGCAACAAAGTAGTCCATGTTTGGACCTCACCATTACATTATTAGAGCTATATTCAATTTTTGCCGGATTTTGGATATATATATATATATTAGAACCGTTACAATTTGAAGAGTCCCGAACTGTAGTGAACCCCAATGAACGGAACGGGGGACTCGTTCCTGCGGACATTCGGGGACGTCTACAGTTTCTGGCAACTCCGCTGGGGAGTTAAGGAGAACTGACTGGACGCATGATCCTGTTTTTGACTACACTTATCGTGTTTCTCTTTAGCATTGCATTGGACATTAGTGCGCTAGGACACCGTGTTGCCCATCTTGCTATTCCTGAACGGTTTGCCGGAGGCTTGTCCTTGTCAAGGCATGAACCATAAGGCTGACCAGACTTATCCCCGGCTCCTGCCAGTATTCGGAACACAAACGCTCGTTTTACGGGAGGCCACACTTTCTGACCCATTCCGACCTAAATGCATTCGGATCCATAGTGACCATACGCCAAAACTATGACAGGTTTGCTACCCCGTTTATAGATGAGGTTGTTTGACCAGGAGAGAGATGCGATGTAGATGATCTGAACAAATAGGACAGGCGAAACCCTCCACACAACACCAACAATAGGGGGTTTTGGCTCTCACTTGTCATGTGCTTTTTAGGAGAGTGCGTCCTCTAATAGGAATGCATGTATCTCAGTCTAACCACTAGTTTGGGCAATACACGGAACCTGCGGGGGAACAGTGTTAGATGTTGGGCCATACAAGGCCTGCGAGCACCAGTCAGCATTTTGGGATTCAATATGATATTAAACCGGCGTACAGGTTACAGGCTGAAGTTATATGGGGCAGAGTCAGTAGAGAGATAAGAACTATTATGAGATATTCATATAGTTTGCGGTGACAATCAGAGTAGAGATGCTGCATGCTATTCCATCTTTTGCATAGAGATAAATAGAGACCCATAGCTTCAGAAGCTTCGATATCCCTGGGTACATTAGGACTAAGTGCGATAGACTTTGTTGGTCAGAGATTCAATTCGAGGGGAAACCAGTGTTCTTATATCGCTGAGCACAGGTCAAGAAATTGAGCCAATCGGGCTTCCGATTCATCTGATCCGTCAGTCGCTTAGTCACCCACTCCTATTATTCACCATCTATGTTCAAACTCAGCAGACCGTGATGGCACAGGGTGCGGAAGAATTTGTGGCCGTGGACATGCAGCGTTAAATTCAGGGAACTGCAATGCCAGGATAAGACCAAAATGCTGAACGCAAGCCCAGTCTAGGGCAATTCTATTCGTATGAGCTTTCGGGACCAGCAACCTTTGAACCCACTTTCTAACCACTGAAGACTTGCAGGGTCCAGATCCCCGAGAAAGGTGACTCAAGCTCGAGTTTCACAACCTGGGGCAGCCAACGAGAAGGCTATGTTTCTCTGATGTTAATGAATTCAATCGACTGCAGTGAAAAAATGTGAACCTTGAGAAGCAATTCAAAAGGGGCACTAGGGCCTTAACACCATCACGTACATTGAGGATTGGCCCAACCGAGGTTTGCCGTAAGGCTCCAGTTGAAAGTACCAATGCTGGCGATAGGCAACTATTTCCAAACTGCCAAGGTCAAACACGTCGCCATAGCCGACCCTTTTGCCAAGGCCCAGCCTACAAATGCCAGCCTACAAATAGCCAGCCCAGCCCGAGCTCAAGGGTAGATTTTCACCCCTTCCATAATGGCCAACAGCGATTCAAAGTCTGATGGAAAGAGGGATCTTCAAACCCCCTTAATGCCTTAACCTTGCCAAATCCCCTCCCTGCCAGACAATAACCCTAGCAAAATTACCGTGTACATCATCAACAGCGTGGCCCATGGGCACCAGTGGTGCTACACCCTTCGTCATGAGATCCAGATCTCATTGACAACCGACATAGTCCACCTCAAAACCCAAGGACCAAGTACTCATCCACATCTCAACCTCAGCCATACCTGCGACCTCACCTACAACCCCAAGTAATATACACCCCGACCCATATACTCAACCCGAGCATATTTATCCAGAAAGCAAGGGCCTTTAAGCACGATGGATGTACTTGAACCCCAATCATCTCAAACCCGTGAGCCCACTACTCCTGAGCTGGAAAGAGAATGATCGAAGATCTTCGAGAATTGTGAAGATTTGGGCTCCCGTAGACAATCGGCTCCTCAATCCAACCAATCACCAATACCAGGACAGTTCATGTCAAAAGGCTCCCACATTTCGGAATGGGTTTGTATTTGAGGAATGCCAATCCTGTGGCAAAAGTGAAAGCGAGTGGAAACGGAACAAGATGGGTGCGACATGGATCCCTAAACGAACCATCTCTGTATGGCTGTTGAGAGCTTTGAAAGCACGAGGGACTGAACAAAGAGAGCAAAGTGCTCGCAGTTGTTGCAAAAAACTGTGGAAAGACCATTATTCGCCACTCAGTTGGGGGCCGTTTGAATCAGGGGCAAGCCGGGAGAAGGGTCGTTGTATTATGAAACGTTCCATTTAGCTATAATACCTGCACTCAACGAAGAGAATCAGCAAACCCAGGCCCAGCATCTACTCTCCTCTGCTGGTGCGCCCAGCAAAAATCCACAAACCTGAAAGTACCAACAACCCCGGGTTTCGGAGGGTCTTCCAATTGCCTCTATATGCCTTTGTCCAAGCTCTCCAAATCCTTATTGGACAAGGCCATCTCAAACGCCTTGAGCCTCGGCCTCTCCCGAACCGTCTTCCGCTACACATGATGCTACCGCGCAGTATGTGCGTACCAATCAGCAAACGCGCCATACTACCGAAGTTGCTTTCGTACTGCGCACATGACGTACAAGATCTGTTTGAACCATAAGTGCCCTCCCCCACGCCAGTGCCAGCCAAGTCTATAGGCACTCGTCAGTGAACCTGTGGGGGATAATGGATGATGTGATTCAAGGGCTGAACCACCTGCGAGCGCACTAGTCTAATCAGTTTACTCCAGATGTGGCGTGTGCAGCGCGTTTTGGAGGCATTTGTTGAATACTTTTTTTTTTTTGTAGCTTCTGACTTGGTGTTGAGTCAGTTCTCTGTGGTCTTTGTTTTGAAGTCCTGTCTCTTTGTTTTGAGTCAGGCTTTTTGATTAGGGTCTATCTTGCTGTATCGAGTCAGTCCTTGTTGGAACTAGGAAGTCGGTGATTCGGGGGGATGTACCCTCGGGCTTCACCATTTTGTTTCTGTCGTTGTATTTTCCGTTTGTTTTGAGTCTATTTCTTCCTTGGAGCATAATGCCGAAGGCGATTCGAATGAACAGCAAGTGGTTTTTTTCATGCTTTATGTTTATGCTTCTGCCGTGTGCCAGTTATACAGAAATTCCGAAAATGAGAATGGCAGTTAATCTCTGACTATAACAGTATCTGACTAGAAGCTTGTGGTCCTTTCTCTGTGGCCTTGAATTCATTGCAAATCGACCTAAGTTTTCAAAACTGTTTGAAACATGCGGTGAAAACGAAGAAGGAAGGAATTCCTCGTTTGCAAAATTTTGATCGTAAATTGAGAGAAAGGAGAAGGCGCGCTAAGCCCCTTTATAATGAATGAATCAATGCTTGTTACATGAGTACTACATGGAGAAGAGGAACCCTGGCTGATCCAGACTGGGTTTCTACTACTTATCTATTCAGCAGCGAGGCAGTTAGTCGCATTCTTAAAATTTCAAAACCCAAAATGTTTTGCGCATGTTCACTGCGAAGACTTGTGTGGAATCGTTCTTGAGATTGAGTTGCTCCAGGCTTAGGATCCAGCTCTCAGCCTCGAGGACTTGAGCCCTTGCTTTCCAAACACTTGACCTTGGATTCAGAGTGTTTTTCAACGGTCAAACCACGATATAAGGGCCTGTGTGGACAGATTTGGGAACAGCCCTCGAAACAAGAGGCAGCATAAAGTCAGATCAAAGAAGATGTCAAGACTTCATCAAGAAGAAGCTTACAGGAGCTAGAATCAGAAACATCCTACGAACTAGGGGGCGAAAATGCTCCGATATGTCTCGAAGAGCCCGAAGATGGATCCTTCTGCAAATCGATACAAACAGCACTCTCTTGGGATACGGATGGCTGCAAAACCGTAAAACCATTTGGATGGACTTGTACACTTTTTACCCTTTGAGAGGGCTCGCTGGGCGACCGAAAATCCGAGGAAGGAGCGACCCTGGCAAAAGGTTATTAGCAAGGAAAAAGAACGAAAAAAATGGAAGAAAATAACAAAAAGAAAAAGGAAAAGAAAAAATGAATGAAAAAAAAGAAAAAAAAAAGACAAAAGAATGAAAGATACAAAAATTGAAAAAAAAAAAAGAAGAACAAGCTCGCAAGGTCGAAAAACGCCGCAACGGGCGCCTTGGCCAAAGTTAAGCCTAAAAATGAGAGGTTAATACCCGAGTGACCTTAACCCCGAACTCGTAAGGCTGATTCCATCTTTGGGATACGTAGGCACTTCATCCTGAAGTCTGCCCGTAAACACTTCCCACAATTGATTGTGCCCATGTAATTGGTTTTGACATCTTCGCCTTATCTCTGTATCCGGAAGCTTCGGTTGCAATCATCGCTCTAGGACTGATTACAATACACTACCGGTGCCATTCAGACAAGGGGCAACTTTCCGAGTTGCCAATTCAGATTGTCACCGTCGGTGTCCAATTCTCTAAATAACAAGGCGGGCAACTTTCGCGTTGCCATTCATATCGACTGTGGTGCCGTATCAAACAAGGGGCAACTTTCCGTTGCCATGCACTCATTCTTCGGCTAATGGTGGGAATATATTCCTCATATATATCCGAGGTTGTGCGTCTCAAAGAGTAGGTTTCCGTGCGTTGGTTAAGCATTGCGCCGGTTTGCAAAATATTTTTGAAATTCGTTTATTGTAAGTTGACTAATTGTTCTTATGAAAGAATTGATCCAAGTCTTTTCCAAAAACTAGAACCATTTTCTTGGACCCTCAAAAATAGGAAAATTCTCGGTGGGCTCATTAGCCTGACTGCGTGATTTTTAATCTAGAAAAATTGACAAAGCATTGGTCAATCTAACTCTCATTTTGTCAAATTGGTTTTAGTAAGAAAGCCAAAACACAAAATGGTCGAACTGAATGAAATAGGGGCATAAGTTGAGTCAGGTGTTCTGTCTTTTCCCATTGTCAACAATACTTGCCAAGAACGGGCACATACTTGCCAAGAAGGGCACCCATACTTGCCAAAGAAGGGGCACCATCCTTGCCAGAAAAAGGGCACACTATGAAGCTATCCGCAAAATGGGCAGATAAGCTCTCTCCGCATCTCTCCAAGATAACGTAGGTGTTCAACGCCAAGTGCGAAAGCACGGAACTGGAATTGGATAGATATTCAACTCCCTCTTGGACACAGAGATGACGAAGACGGTCACAACAAATATATGGACACAGTCGCCTTGGAGGCGTTGGCGGCTGGCTTTTGGGATGAAATCGAAACCATTGTATGGACTGAGACGCTATGAAAGCGTTGGGGGCTGGACTTCATGATGAAGTTGCCTACGTATCCCAAACATGGGAATCAAGCCTTACGTAGTTCCGGTTAAGGTACACTCGGGTATTTTGACCTTCACTTTTCAGGCTCTAACTTTTGCCAAGGTGCCCGATGCGGGTTTTCGACCTTGCGAACTTCTTTTCATTTTCTTTTTTTTTCTTGATTTTCTTTGATTTTTTTTGTATCTTTTCGTTCTCTTTTTTTTTTTCTTTCTTTTTTTTCTTTTCTTTTGCATTTTTTTTTTTTTGCTTCTTTTTTTTGTATTTTTCTCTAGCTCTAACTTTTGCCTGGGTCGCCCTTCCGGATTTTCGGCCCAGCGAGCCTCTCAAAGGGTAAAAGTGTAACAAGTTCATGCCAAATGGTTTTACGGTTTTGCAGCCATCCGTATCCAAGAGAGTGGCTGTTGTATCGATTTGCAGAAGGATCCATCTTCGGCTCTTCGAGCACATCGGACATTTTCGCCCCTAGTTCGAGGGGTGTTTATGTTCTAGCTTTGTAAGCTTCTTCTGATGAGGTCTGATCTTCTTGATCTGACTTTGGTGCCTCTTGTTCGAGGGCTGTTTCAAATCTGGCCACACAGGCCTTATATCGTGGTTGACCGTTGAACACTCTGAATCCAAGGTCAAGGTTTGAAAGCAAGGGCTCAAGTCTCGAGGCTGAGAGCGATCCTAAGCTGCACAATCTCAAGAGCGATTCCACACAAGTCTTCGCAGGACTGCGCAAAACATTTTGTTTTTGAAAATTTTTAAGAATGCGACAAATCGCTCGCGCTGAAGATAGTGTGAAACCAGTCTGGATCAAGCCAGGGTCCTTCTCAGTACTCATGCTAACAAGCATGATTTCATTCATTAAGGGGCTTAGCGCGCCTCTCTTTCTCTCAATTGATCAAAATTTTGCAAAACCCGAGGAATTCCTTCCTCTTCGTTTTCACCGCAGTGTTCAAAAAGTTTTGGAAAACTTAGGTCGATGCAATGAATTCAAGGCACAGAAAAGACACAGCTTCTAGTCAGATACTGCTTCTAGTCAGATACTGCCATCTCATTTGGAATTTCTGGTACAACTGGCACACGGCAGAAGCAAACATAAAAGCATGAAAAACCACTGCTGTTCATTCGAATCTGCTGGCATTACTGGCTCCAAGGCAGAAATAGACTCAAAACAAAACGAAAATACAAACACAAAACAAAATGGTGAAGCCCGAGGTAACACCCCCCGGAATCACCTGACTCCTATTCAACAGGACTGACTCGATACAGCAAGATAGACCCTTAATCAAAAAGACTGACTCAAAACAAAGAGACAGACTCAAAACAAAACCACAGAACTGACTCAACACCCAAGTCAGAAGCTACAAAAAAAAGTATTCACAAATGCTCAAAACAGCGCGTGCCACACGCCACATCTGGAGTAAACTGAGTGCCGCTCGTAGGTGGTTCATCCCTTGATCACATCACATTATCCCCCACAGGTTCACTGATCGAGTGCCGATAGACTTTGCTGGACTGGCGTGGGGATGGCCCTATTGTCAAACAGATCTTGTACGTCATGGCGCAGACGAAAGCAACTGTCGGTAGTATGGCCGGTTTGCTGATGGTACGCGCAGTACTGGGTAGCATCATGTGTAGGCGGAAGAGGGTTCGGGAGAGGCCGAGGCTCAAGGGTTTGAGATGGCCTTGTCCAATAAGGATTTGGAGAGCTTTGGACAAAGGCATATAGAGGGCATGGAAGACCCTCCGACCTCGGGGTTGGTACTTCAAGGTTTGTGGATTTTTGCTGGGCGCACCAGCAGAGGGATTAGTAGATGCTGGCCTGGTTTGCTGATCTCTTCTGAGTGCAGGATTATAGCTGAAATGAACGTTTCTAATACAACGACCCTTCTCCCGGCTTGCCCCTTGATTCAAACGGCCCCCAACTTGAGTGGCGAAAATGTCGTCCACAGTTTTTGCAACAACTGCGAGCACTTGCTCTTTGTTCAGTCCCTCGGCTTTCAAAGCCTCAACAGCCAACAGAAGATGTTCGTAGGGATCCATGTCCGCCGCCATCTTGTTCCTTCCACTCGCTTTCACTTTGCCAAGGGATTGGCATTCCTCAAATACAACCCATTCCGAAATTGGGGAGCCTTTTGACATGAACTCCCTGGTATGTGATGTGGTTGATGACGGAGCCGATGTCTCGGAGGCCAAATCTGTCACAATTCTCCGAAGATCTTCGATCATTCTCTTCAGCTCAGGAGTAGTGGGCTCACGGGTTTGAGATGATTGGGGTTCAAGTACATCCATCGTGCTTAAGCCCATGCTTTCTGGGATAAATATCTCGGGTTTGAGTATATGGGTCGGGGTGTATATACTGGGGTTGTAGGTGGGTGGCAGTGTATGGCTGAGGTTGAGATGTGGATGAGGTACTTGGTCCTTGGGGTTTTGAGGTGGGACTATTGTCCGGTTGTCAATGAGATTCTGGATCTCATGACGAAGGTGGTAGCAACCATCGGTGCCATGGCCACGCTGTTGATGATGTACACGGTATTTGCTAGGGTTATGTCTGGCAGGGAGGGGATTTGGCAAAGGTTAAGGATTAAGGGGTTTGAGATGCCCTCTTTCCATCAGAACTTTGAATGCGCTGGTTAGGCTCATATGGAAGGGGGTGAAAAATCTACCCTGAGCTCGGGCTGGGCTGGCTATTTGTAGGCTGGCTATTTGTAGGCTGGCCTTGGCAAAAGGGTCGGCTATGGCGACTGTGTTGACCTTGGCAGGTTTGGAAATAGTGCTATCGCCAGCATTGGTACTCTCAACTGGGAGCCTTACGGCAACCTCGGTGGGCCAATCCTCAATGTAGTGAATGGAGTTAAGGCCCTGTGCCCTTTTGAATTGCTTCTCAAGGTTCACAATTTTCACTGCAGTCGGATTGAATTCATTAACATCAGAGAAACATAGCCTCTCAGTAGGCTGCACCAGGGTTGTGGAAACTCGAGCTTGAGTCGACCTTTCTCGGGGATCTGGACCCTGCAAGTCTTCAGCTGGTAGAAGTGGGTCAAAGTTTGGCTGGGGTCCCGAAGCTGGATACGAAATAGATGCCCTAGATGGGCTTTGCGTTTCAGCATTGGTCTTATCCTGCATTGCAGTTCCCTGATTTAACGCTGCTGTCACGGCCACAAATTCTTCCGCACCCTGTGCCATCACGGTCTGCTGAGTTTGAACAAAGGTGATATGACTGGTGACTAGCGACTGACGGATCAGATGAATCGGTAAGCCCTGATTGGCTTTTCTTTGCCTTGCCTCAGCGAAAGAACACTGGTTCCCCTTGAATTGAATCTCTGACCTAACAAAGTCTATCAGCACTAGTCCAATGTACCCGGGGGATATCGAAGCTTTCTGAAGCTATAGTTCCAGGACTACCCTAGCAAAAGAGGAAACATGCAGCATCTCAGCCTGATTTCACCAAAACAGATATGAGCATAATAGGATGACTGTGCCCTCTACTGAACTCTGCCCCAAAATTCGGCCTGTAAACTGTTACCCTTTGGTAAACCGAATCCCAAAATGCTGAACTGGTGCCCGCAGGCCTGATGCCCAAACTACTAAACTGGTCCCCGCAGGCCTGATGCCCAAACTAGTAGACTGATACATGCATTCCTATATAGACGCACTCTAAAAGCACATAGCAGACAAGTGAGAGCCAAAACACCCCTATGGAGG
>NW_021024756.1:1622877-1653842 GCF_004153795.1 Camellia sinensis
CAATGCATATCATGAAAACAACAACAAGTATAGCAATGTTACGGGTCCTTAGGCATTGAAAACTAGTAAAAGACACAACACAAAGGGACCATGCATACAATGCTCCAATGGACCCAACCACTGAACAGACCTCATTTCATTTCCAAAACCACTGGCCGAAATGCCTGAAATGATAGCTGAAAGGCAAGGAAAGATGTCATGCATTGGCTCATCAACAAGGCATGAGAGCACACTCTTAAACACAAATCAAAATGGTGATATTCATAAGATATGGCGGCTTATGCTCTCGAAATTACATGTTAGATGATGCCATATCAAACAAATATCACAAGTAAGGCATGGGTAGAGAGGCCCCAATGCATAAGGCTAGTAAAGGGCACATACAAGATGCATGCATTACATTGGCACAATGGACCAAACCAAACCCCGGACAGGGTTAAACATGCCAAAACAGAGCCTAACATGCTGAAATTTGTGGCAAAAGCTTAGACAACATGCATACGATCGCTTATAAACGAGCATAAGGCATACTCGACCAAAAGCTATGAAAAGAGTGGAATATGTGGACGTGGACTACACCATATACACTGAATCATTATGAGAAATGAGCCAGCATGCAATCATCACATACACAACATGTTAGGGACTTTGAAATCAAAGTAGTCAAGCCACTACACTACAACCCTACAAGCAAGTTCTCACATGGCCAAGACCACTCAAACCAGAGCTTAGAATGTTAAAATAAGTTAAGGATTACACTTACAAGTAATAAGATAAAAGCAACAATGGACCAAACGCACCAAACGAGTTAAGGCATGTCCAAAAGTCAACAAAAACAAGCTTGAACTCAACTCAAGAGAAGGAGAAAATGTAATGCTCATTTGTGGCCGACGAGACAATGCAAGCAGACAAGAGGGAGGGGGGACGCACCCCTTCCTATTTGGGACCTCAAAAAAAGTTTTTCACCACATAAAATTCCCCTGGATTCAGTGGTTGAAAGTGCCAAAACAAGATGATTTCAAAGGCCTTTAAAAGAAGGCAAGAAGCTTAGCAAATAAGCCACCAAAAGAGAGAAACACCCTTAACTCCAAAAATCACTTTACAACTACCATTTTTTAAGCCTTAAAAACAAGGTTTTTGGTAGTTGAAAGCTAGGCCTAAATAGCATGCAAAGATGGCTAAGTTTAAGCACTAAACAAAAGCTTAAAAGGGATTCAGAGCCTTACCCTTTGAAGATCATGCAAGAACGGCAACTTCAGCAACAATTTTTGGCCAAAACCAATGCAAAAGACCTCAAAACAAGCTCCACAGGGACCTGTCAGCTCCAATGAAAGGTGTTTAACTAGGTGTCTTAGGCATAAGTGTGAGAAACTCACTTTTAGACTCATATAGCACAAATAAGAGAGAGAGAGGGAGAATTCTAGAGAGAGAGGGATAAGTTAGCCCCTAAATTTTCTGAACCAAAACCAAGGGAGAGAAACCTCCCTTTATAATAGAGGCCAATGTAAGCCACAAGCTTGCCCAATAGATCCAATGAGCCATAGCTTGGTTCAAAGATCTGAAATAGCTAAAAAGGAGAAAAAAGTTGGCTGCCGGCCAGTTAAGTGGCCTGCCGGCCACTTTACTAGCCGGCTGGCCACTTAAAGTGGCCTACAAGGGAGAAAAGTGGCCGGCAAGTGCCACAAGTGACCGGGCAAGGCCTCTCTCCCCCTAGGCAGAGGCCTAAAGGTTGGCCCCAAAAACAAGGCCAAAACACAAAGGGTTAAAGGCTCAAAGATAAGGCACCCCAGCCAAGACCTTCGGGGTGCTCAAAACAAGCACAAACATGTTGCAATCCTCGCGCTGCACAAACGATGACTCTGAGTCTTAAGAATTCGTCAAAAAATGGGAATATCTACAGCTATGTTGGGTGAATTCGAACGAGTTCTACTGCAATTGGGGTCAAAGAATGGGCAACATTATTACTTTGGAGCGCTCACCTATCTTGATTGAGCAAAGTTGTAAAGGCACAACAAGGGGAACCATGAGTGGAGTTAATTCGTGATAGATCTCAATGGAAAGGAAGAGAAGGGTTTGAACATTCACTCAGCAAGTGTACATTACCTAGGTCATTTGGTTTGTGCCTGAATACTTGTAGGCGAGGAAGTGGCTTCGGGGTTCCATCACTCACGCCTTGCGGTACATCCGAGAGGCACCAAATGTATCAGACCTTAGCTGTTAGTTTTTGTGCAGGGGTATTGGAAGCGGGATGTCGCATCCTTTGTGTCTAAGATGCCTTACTGTGCACAGTGAGAGCCGAGCACCAGAGACAGCGGGTTGTTTACAACCCTTACTATGAGCCCGAGTGGAGCGGGGCAACTTACCATGGATTTCGAGTTTGGCTTCCTAGAATGCAACGGGGCAATGTGCCATTGGGTATATTATTGATAGGTTAAACTATGTCCAGCACATTTCCCATTCAATGCGTACTAGCGACTCAGTGAGGCCACTTGGCATGAGTTGTAATGTTAGAGAGATGGTTGACTCATGGGTTTCGGTAAACCATTGCTGTAGTAGGGATCTCGTTTTACGCACGCCCAGTTGTGGCAAAGCCTTCAGAGCCATTGGGAACCAATGTTACACTTAGCAACCGCTTACCACTCTTAAAACAAATGGGGCAGTCAGAACCAAGTTCAATTTTGGAGGACAACGCTTAGAGCTTTGTGTTCTTAGATTTCAAGGGATCTGGGAGAGCAATTTATCCGCTGATGAATTTCGCTTACAACAATAGTTATCAGGCTAGCATTGAGATGGCACCGTTTGAGGCCTTGTACGGGGGGCGACTGGTAGACCACCCCATTTATTTGGCCGACTTAAAGACTCAGACGTCACAGATTGAGCGCTTGGTGATTGTTGCATATTGGGCTCGTTCGCGGAGTTTCAGAGTCTCGGCTGAGCGAGCCTGCCTCCGACTTCCGGACTCTTTCACTGCTTTGGCCTCGGTTTGCAGAACCAGGCTCTGTTTTCTCCTATTTTCTCCTCCCAAAGGAGGAGAGGTCTCGTAGATCATCTCTCAGTGGCCGTTAGGCCTACGTTTCGTGGGTCGTAGGCCATTTTGCACCGTTTGGAGTCCGGTTCCGATTTTGTTGGAGCGCTGGCCGTGTGCCTCGGTCGGGACCGCTTAACCACCTCCGTTTGCTCCGATTTTTGGCTCATCTTATTTTGCGCTCCCTTTCGTAGGGACACTGGCTTGAAAAACCAACTTCGGTGGTCGAAACCAACTTCGGTGCTACAGTCAGTTTTCCGGGGCGCAGGGGCTGCGCGTTTCGGCCCCGAACTCCATTTTGTATCGGTTTGGGTTCATTTATTGGCAGGGACCTCTGTTTCAATTGTTTAGGAAGGTCGTAGAAGGGTGGTCGAGCCAGTAATTTTCTGAACAACAAGTTTTATTCCTCCATCGGCCTTTCGTCGCCCGTTTTCTCTCACTGAAGCCAATGTTGACACCCTAAAGGCGCACTTTTCTTGCCCAACCACATATTTGTGTTGTAACACACCTGGGAGGCCACCAATTCAATCAATGACCAGCAATAATTCTATGTACCCTTTTGAAACCCCTCCTAAAAGTGGCCTTTCTTCTCTTTGGTTCACTTTCTCCAGTTCTTTGACTACATAGTTGTGTTGTGCAAATGGTGAGTTGCCACCATCTGGGGTGGCGGTCCGCAATCTTTGATTGACCTTTTACCCTTGGCCGGCCGGCATGGGGAGGGAGCTGGTCGGCCACCTGCACTTCAAGTAACCGGCGGCCACATGATCCTTTTCTGGTCATTACAGATATACATTCTGTTTCCCCCAGATCTTGGTATCCGGGGGCTGCACTTTTGGGGAAACTTGATTCTTTCTTTTCCCCGCCATTTTTCCCCCCTTTTCTCCCCCTCTTTTGCCTATATAAATAGCAGCTCCAGTTCCCATATGGGGTTACGAAAATTTGTTTGAGCCTTCTTGCATTCAACGATCCTCTCTCTCTCTATATTCCAACCATCAAACCCCTCATCCTACACCATTTCTACACCATCTCCAAAGCCAACAAATCCAACACTCCCATTCAGGAGCTTCAAGGCGCCATTCCAGAGGTCAAGGCATCCCAAACTTGGTCAAGATTGTTGAAGCATTGGTCTTCAGGGTAAGTTTCATATCCCTCTCTTTAGCCCTATTTTCCTCAATATATTAGCTCCTCTTGATTGGCATAGTTTGGGCTCGACCGTAACTGAGAATAGCATTATTTTGAGTTCCCTTTTCATGTTTGTTTAAGGCCTCTCCCTTTTTGAGGCTTCCTTTTTACACTTGCTTCTTTACCTTCTCTTGTAATGCCTCTTTCTTGCATAGTATTTTGGCCTATTTATAATAGTTTGACGTGGTCAATAAACTGGTTAAAGTGGCTTATTTTGAGCCCTTCTTCACATTTTGAAGGGCTCTTCACTGTATGAGCCTTCCCTTTGTCACTTGCCTTCTTGTCCTCTCTTTGGCCGTATTTTGCATGTTTTTTGTTAGCCCCTTGTTCTTGTATTTTTTTAGGCTGTGGTCCCAAACTGTGAAATTAGCCTTTATTTTGCCACCCCCCTTCAAATGTTTGATTCAAGGTATTTTTCTTTTTGAGGCTCCCTGTTTTTACAACTTTGTGTTTAACCTTCTTTTAGCCTATTTCTTGCATAGTAATTTTAAGCTTATTGTGCACTGTTTTTTGGCTCGGCATAAACTGTAAAAATACCTTTTTTGGCCCCTTTTCAACTTTGTTGAAGGGATACTTCATTATTTTGGGGCCAGCAGCTGCTACTTGCTTTCATTACTCTTCTTACGGGGCCATTTTTGCATGCTAGCTTAGGCCCTATTTGTGTTCACATTTTTTGGCCTTGCTTAATGTAAATATTCTTGTTTTTGGGGCTGTCTGATTCTGTCTTCACACTCCATGTTCAAATATGCATTCTTGCATAGCCATAGTTAATTCATGCGCTAGTTTCGAGTTTCGGGTCTCATTTCATGCATCACGGTGCCATGTTTCCATGTTTCGGGGCTGTTTTGCTCATTATTTGGTATGAAATTTGCATGTTTGCTATCATGTTCATACCTTAGCCATGCCTTTGTAGAGTGGTATTTTAATGCCTTTAGGTTCGGTCCCTCGGTTTGTGTCTTGTGTGCATGCATTTCGTCTCTCATTTCATCTCATGGCTACCGATGTGAGTGTGGCTGAAGTCCACTCATGTGGTGTAAGTCCCTTGTCTTGTTATGCCATTTCATTTCATAGTATTGTGTATGCTAGGTTGTTGTTAGCGATTGTGTATGGCCATGTTACCTGCGTTGCATCGTGTATGTCCATTTCATAGCATTGTGCATGTTAGGTTGTATCTTATTGCATTCATGCATGTCATTGCATAACTGCATGTGCTTGGGATAAGGAGTTAGCCTCCGACACGAAACGAGGTACGTTTCGTACTCCGAGTGATGGAACGTGGTTCAATCCCAGTCACGACACTCGGATTACCCATGATGGAGTTTAGGTTTTTGTTGTGTTTTATGTGCATTCATTTCATATTGAGTCGTTGCAATTCGACTCCTCGGCCATCATCATCGATATGCGTGATTGTGGCAGAGGATCGAGGACTACACTCCCTGAAGGGTATGTCATGTCATAGCTATATGTTGAAAACTTTGCCATGCCCTTTCTTGCTCTCTGTACAGCAAATCAAGAGTCAGCACTTCCGAGCTTGGCACGCATCCTTAAAGAACAATTGCAAACAGAGGCTAATTGGGGCATCGCAATGGATTCCGCGCAAGGCAACCCAAACAATGGCATCATTCATTCATCTGAAAGAAGAGTCAAGGCAGTCCCTGGCTTGCATTGCCAGTTTATTGTTTTCTTAACTTAAAATTGTAATTAATTAGGGTTTTGTAATTATTTGGGGACTGTATATTATTTATTCGGACCTCTGCGCGAGGGCACAACTATAATAAGTGTGGTGTGTGTGATGTATGTTTTCCAACCCACGTCTTTTCTCCTTTTATTTACCGCTTTATGATGGTTAGATTAGGGCATGTTTCAATTAGCATACAGTTATGATAGCATGTTTGCATTCATTCATCTTGTTTTGGCATGCACCCGGGCTCGGTGCATCATACTAACTGTATTGTATTTTCAATTCCAAGTTGAATACATGTTAAGCTGTAGCATTTCATATGCCATGTTTAGAATAGCCGACCTGCTATAGTTGCATTTTTTGCATGTGTTGCATTAGGCATTTCTGTATAATTAGGATCATGCATGGATTTCTAATTAGCTTTTGTTTTGGCTTGGAGTACTCGGTAGTTTTATGCTTTAGCATCCTTGCATGCGTGTGAGTGCCTGCCATGATATAGCAGCTTACCATGAGGCTAATTGCTTATGTGATATATCTACCTGAATGCCTGTGGGTGAAGGTTGGGTTTTTGGATTGGAACAATTTCATCAATGTGTGTTTTAAGCCCACTAGATAGTGGGCAAAATCATGTTTTCTAGCTCACCCGAGGGTGGCAAATCCACATCTTAGCCTACTTGCGGGTAGCACCAATCAAACCATTTTCAAAATAAACAACATGAAATGTTTTGTTCATTCAGGCGACCCAGTCTATACTTGTATGCTGTGCGCATCACATAGTAAATCTAGGATATAACCCCGAATAAGGACACGTAATGTTTTCAAAACTAGATCATGGTTAGTAGAGGCCGATCTTTGATCGGGCGAAGCGGGGGTGCTCACGAAGTGACTTTCCCAATCGTACCCAGTTCCCGAGCCGAAGGCAACTTTGGTGTGTGACGAACCACGTGGCCTTAGGCAAATCGAAAGTCGGGTTTCCTAAATTTCTCCCAAAATAAAATATTCTAGTTGGCGACTCTGATATCTGGCAACAGTAGTCCATGTTTGGCACTTCTTTCAAAATACTATGTTTCTCCATTTGCCGGATTTGGACTCTTTGCAGAATTTAGAACCGTTTACAATTTGAGAGTCCGAACTGTAGTGAACCCCAAATGAACGGAACGGGGGACTCGTTCCTGCGGGGCATTGGGGACGTCTACAGTTTCTGGCAACTCCGCTGGGGAGTTAGAAGAACTTGACTGGACGCATGATATCTGTTTTTTGACTACACTTATCGTGTTTCTTTGCATTGCATGTGCATTAGTGCGCCTAGGACACCTGTTTGCCATCTGCTATTCTGAACGGTTTGCCGGAGGCTTGTCTTGTCAAGGGCATGACCATAAGGCTGACCGGTTATGCGGCTCTGCCAGTATTGGAACACAAACCTCGGTTTTCACGGGGCACCCTTTTTGTGACCATTCGACCCTAATTGCAATTCGGATCCATAGTGACCATCCCAAAACTAGGACAGGTTGCTTACCCGTTTTATAAGGTTGTTTGAAACGGCTGCGATGCGTAGATGAAACCTAGCTCCTGACAAATAGGACAGGCGAAACCCTACCCCAACATGCAACCTAGCATGCACAATGCTATGAAATGGCATACACAATGCACGATGTAACAAGGCATACACAATGCTCTAACATACAACCTAGCATACGCAATGCTATGAATTGAAATGGCATACACAATGCACGATGTAACAAGGCATACACAATGCTCTAACATACAACCTAGCATACGCAATGCTATGAATTGAAATGGCATACACAATGCACGATGTAACAAGGCATACACAATGCTCTAACATACAACCTAGCATACGCAATGCTATGAATTGAAATGGCATACACAATGCACGATGTAACAAGGCATACACAATGCTCTAACATACAACCTAGCATACGCAATGCTATGAATTGAAATGGCATACACAATGCACGATGTAACAAGGCATACACAATGCTCTAACATACAACCTAGCATACGCAATGCTATGAATTGAAATGGCATACACAATGCACGATGTAACAAGGCATACACAATGCTCTAACATACAACCTAGCATACGCAATGCTATGAATTGAAATGGCATACACAATGCACGATGTAACAAGGCATACACAATGCTCTAACATACAACCTAGCATACGCAATGCTATGAATTGAAATGGCATACACAATGCACGATGTAACAAGGCATACACAATGCTCTAACATACAACCTAGCATACGCAATGCTATGAATTGAAATGGCATACACAATGCACGATGTAACAAGGCATACACAATGCTCTAACATACAACCTAGCATACGCAATGCTATGAATTGAAATGGCATACACAATGCACGATGTAACAAGGCATACACAATGCTCTAACATACAACCTAGCATACGCAATGCTATGAATTGAAATGGCATACACAATGCACGATGTAACAAGGCATACGCAATGCTCTAACATGCAACCTAGCATACGCAATGCTATGAATTGAAATGGCATACACAATGCACAAGGGACTTACACCAACATGAGTGGACCTCAGCCACACTCACATCGGTAGCCATGAGATGAAAATGAGATGACCGAAATGCGTGCACACAAGCACGCAAACCGAGGACCGAACCTAAGGCATAAAATACCACTCTACAAAGCATGGCAAGGTATGAAACATGATATGCAAACATGCAAATTTCAGTACCAAAATATGATGCAAAACAGCCCCGAAACATGGAAACATGGCACCTGATGCATGAAATGAGACCCGAAACTCGAAACTAGGCGCATGGAATAACCTATGGCTATGCAAAGAATGCATTATTTGAACATGGAGTGTGAAGACAGAATCAAGACAGCCCCAAAACAAGAATATTTACAGTTTTAAGCAAGGCCAAAAAGTGAACACAAATAGGGCTAAGCTAGCATGCAAAAATGGCCCCGTAAGAGAGGTAATGAAGCAAGTAGCAGCTGCTGGCCCCAAATAATGAAGATCCCTTCAACAAAGTTGAAAAGGGGCTCAAAATAAGGTATTTTACAGTTTATGGCCGAGCCAAAAACAGTGCACAAGTAAGCTTAAAATACTATGCAAGAAATAGGCCTAAAAGAAGGTTTAAACACAAAGTGTAAAAAGGGAGCCTCAAAAAGAAAAATACCCTTGATCAAACATGAAGGGGGGGTCAAAATAAGGCTATTTAAAGTTTGGACCAGAGCCTAAAAATACAAGAACAAGGGGCTAACAAAACATGCAAAAATACGGCCAAAAGAGGGACAAAGAGGCAAGTGACAAAAGGAAGGCTCAAACAATGAAGAGCCCTTCAAAAATGTTGAAGAAGGGCTCAAAATAAGCCACTTTACAGTTTATGACCACGCTCAAAACATTTTATAAATAGGCCAAAAATACTATGCAAGAAAGAGGCATACAAGAGAGGTAAAGAAACAAGTGCAAAAAGGAAGCCTCAAAAAGGGAGAGGCCCTTAAACAAACATGAAAAGGAACTCAAAATAATGCTATTCTCAGTTACGGTCGGAGCCCAAATATGCAACCAAGAGGAGCTAATATATTGAGAAAAAATAGGGCTAAAGAGAGGGATAGAAGACTTACCCTTGAAGACCAATGCTTCAACAACTCTTGGACCAAGTTTGGGAGCCCTTGACCTCTGGAAATGGCCTTGAAGCTGCTGGAATGGAGTGTGGATTGGTTGGCTTGGAGATGGTGTAGAAATGGTGTAGGACTTGAGGGGTTTTGATGGTTGGAATATAGAGAGAGAGAGATTGAATGCAAGAGGCTTCAAAGCAAATTTTCTAACCCTCAGATGGGAGCTGGAGCTGCTATTATATAGGCAAAAGAGGGGGAGAAAAGGGGGGAAAAATGGGGGGGAAAGAATTCAAGTTTCCCCCCAAAAGTGCAGCCCCCCGGATACAAAATCTGGGGGGAAACAGAATGTATATCTGTAATGTACCAGAAGAAGGGATCATGGCCGGCCGGTTACTGAAGTTGCAGGTGGCCGACCAGCTCTCCCCATGGCCGGCCGGCCAAGGGTCAAAAGGGTCAATCAAGATTGGTGGCCGGCCACCCCAGATTGGTGGCCTCCCATGTGTGCACAACACAACTATGTAGTCAAAAACTGGAGAAAGTGAACCAGGAGAGAGAAAAGGCCACTTTTAGGAGGGGTTCAAAAGGGTCACATAGAATTATTGGCTGGCCATGTGATATTGGTGGCCTCCCAGGTGTGTACAACACAAATATGTGGTTTGGGGCAAGAAAAAGTGGCCTTAGGGTGGTCAACATTGGCTTTCAAGTGAGAAAAACGGGCGACGGAAGGCGATGGAGGAATAAAACTTGTTGTCAGAACAATTACTGGCCTCCCACCCTTCTACGACCTTCCTAACAATGAAACAGAGGTCCCTGCCAAAAATGAACCCAAACCGATACAAAATGGAGGTTCGGGGGCCGAAACGCGCAGCCTGCGGCCCCGAAAACTGACTGTTAGGCACCGGAAGTGGTGTTCGACCACGAAGTTGGTTTTTCAAGCCAGTGTCCCTCGAAAGGGAGCAAATAAGATGCATGCCAAAAATCGGAGCAAACGGAGGTGGTTAAGCGGTCCCGAACCGAGGCACACGGCCAGCGGCTCCAAAAAATCGGAAACCGGACTCCAAACGGGCAAAATGGCCTACGACCACGAAACGTAGCCTACGGCCACTGAGAGATGATCTACGAGACCTCTCCCTCCCTTCGGGAAAAGAAAACAGAGTCTGGTTCGCAAACCGAGGCAAAGCATGAAAGAGTCCGGAAGTCCGGAGGCAAGGCTCGCAGCCGAGACTCTGAAACCTCCGAACGAGCACAATATGCAACATCACCAAGCGCTCAATCGGTGACGTCTGAGTCTTAAGGTCGGCCAAAAATGGGGTGTCTACAGTCGGCCGTACAAGGCCTCAAACGGTGCCATCTCAATGCTAGCCTGATAACTATTGTTGTAGGCGAATTCAATCAACGATAAATGCCTCTCCCAAGATCCCTTGAAATCTAAGACACAAGCTCTAAGCGTGTCCTCCAAAATTTGAATGGTGCGTTCTGACTGCCCATCTGTTTGAGAGTGGTAAGCGGTGCTAAGGGTTAACTTGGTTCCCAATGCCTCTTGAAGGCTTTACCACAACTGGGCGGTAAAACGAGGATCCCTATCTGACACAATGGTTACCGGAACCCCATGAAGTCAAACTATCTCTCTAACATACAACTCTGCCAAGTGCTCAACTGAGTCGCTAGTACGCATTGGAATGAAATGTGTGGACTTAGTTAACCTATCAATAATTACCCAAATGGCATCATTGCCCCGCTGCATTCTAGGAAGCCAAACTACGAAATCCATGGTAACGTGCTCCCGCTTCCACTCGACTATAGGTAAGGGTTGTAACAAACCCGCTGGTCTCTGGTGCTCGGCCTTCACTTGCTGACAAGTAAGGCATTTAGACACAAAGGATGCGACATCCCGCTTCATACCCCTCCACCAAAACTAACAGCTAAGGTCTTGATACATTTTGGTGCCTCTCGGATGTACCGCAAGGCGTGAGTGATGGAACTCCCGAAGCACTTCCTCCCTACAAGATTCAGGCACAAACAAATGACCTAGGTAATGTACACTTTGATCTGAGTGAATGTTCAAACCCTTCTCTTCCTTTCCATTTGAGATTCTATCACGAATTAACTCCACTTCATGGTCCCCTTGTTGTGCCTTTACAACTTTGCTAATCAAGATAGGTTGAGCGCTCAAAGTAAATAATGTTGCCCATTCTTTAGACTCACCCAATTGCAGTTAGAACTCGTCGAATTCACCCAACATAGCTGTAGATATCCCATTTTTGACCGATCTTAAGACTCAGACGTCATCGTTTGTGCACGCGATGATTGCACATGTTTGTGCTTGTTTTGAGCACCCGAAGGTCTTGGCTGGGTGCCTTATCTTTGAGCCTCTTAACCCTTTGTGTTTTGGCCTTGGTTTTTGGGCCCAACCTTGTTGCCTCTTGCCTAGGGAGGGAGAGGGCCTTGCCGGTCACTTGTGGCACTTGCCGGCCACTTTTCTCCCTTGTAGGCCACTTTAAGTGGCCAGCCGGCTAGTAAAGTGGCCGGCAGGCCACTTAACTGGCCGGCAGCCACTTTTTCTCCTTTTTAGATATTTTCAGATCTTTTGAGCCAGCTATGGCTCATTGGACTCATTTGGGCAAGCTTGTGCTTACATTGCTCTATATAAGGGGAGTTTCCTCTCCCTTGGTTTTGGTTCAGAAAATTTTAGGGCTAACATATCCCTCTCTCTCTAGAATTCTCCCTCTCTCTCTCTATATTTGTGCTATATTGAGTCTAAAAGTGAGTTTTCTTCACACTTTTGCACTAAGACACCTAGTTAAACACCTTCATTTTGGAGCTGAGGTCCCTTGGAGCTTGTTTTGAGGTCTTTGCATTGGTTTTGGTCCAAAATTGTTGCTGAAGTTGCTGTCTTGCTATTGATCTTCAAGGGTAAGGCTCTAATCCTTTTAAAGCTTTGTTTTAGTTGCTTAACTTAGCCATCTTTGCATGCTATTTTAGGCCTAGCTTTCAACTACAAAAACCTTTGTTTTTAAGGCTTAAAAATGGTAGTTTAAAGTGTTTTTGGAGTTAAGGGTGTTTCATCCTCTTTGGTGGCTTATTTGCTAAGCTTCTTGCCTTCTTTTAAAGCCTTTGAAATCATCTTGTTTTGGCCTTTTAACCACTGAATTCCAGGGGAATTTTAGTGGTGAAAAACTTTTTTTGAGGTCCCAAATAGGAAGGGGTGGTCCCCCCCTCCTCTTGTCTTGCTTGCATGTCTCGTCGGCCTACCAAATGAGCATACATTTCTCCTTCTCTTGAGTTGAGTTCAAGCTTGTTTTTGTGACTTTTTGGACATGCCTTAACTCTGTTTTTGGTTGGTTTGGTCATTGGTTGCTTTTATCTTATACTTGTAGTGTAATCCTACTTATTTTAACATGTCTTAGCTCTGTTTTGAGTGGTCTTGGCCATGTGAGACTTGCCTTGTAGGGTTGTAGTGTAAGTGGCTTTGACTAGCTTTGAGTTTCAAAGTCCCTAACATGTTGTGTATGTGATGATTGCATGCCTTGGCCTCATTTCTCATATGATTTCAGTGTATATGGTGTAGTCACAGTCTCACATATTCCACTCTTTCATAGCTTTTGTGAGTTATGCCTTATGCCTCGTTTATAAGCCGATACGTATGCATGCTTGTCTAAGCTTTTGGGCCACAATTTCAGCATGTTTAGGCCTCTGTTTTGGCATGTTTAACCTCTGTCCGGGGTTGGTTTGGTCATTTGTGCCATGTATTGCATGCATCTTGTATAGTGCCCTTTACTAGCCTTATGCTTTGGGCCTTCTACCATGCCTTACTTGTGATATTTGTTTGATATGGCATCATCTAACATGTAATTTCAGAGCATATAGCCTTGCCATACTCTTATGAATATCACCATTTGATTGTGTTTAAGAGTTGTGCCTCATGCCTTTGTTGATGAGCCAATGCATGAACATCTTTTCCTTGCCTTTCATGCTATCATTTCAGAGCATTTCGGCCATGGTTTTGGAATGAATGAGGTCTGTTCAGGGTTGGTTTGGTCCATTGAGCATTGTATTGCATGGTCCTTGTGTTGTGTCCTTTACTAGTTTCAATGCCTAAGGACCCTAACATGCTATACTTGTGTTGTTTTCATGATATGGCATTTGATATATGATTTCAGAGCATGTTTCACTATCATACACTCATATGTATCGCTCTTTCAATGCCTTTGAGAAGTTGAGCTTTATGCCTTGCTTGTAAGCAAATGAGTGAGCATGCGTTTCTTGTCTTTTGTGCCTAAGTTTTGGTGTGTATTGGCCACTGTTTTGGAGCATCTTAGGTTTGTCCATATGTGGTTTGACTATTTGAAATTGATATTGCATGCCTCATGTGTAATACATTTCACTAGCTTTGATGCCTTACCTTCTAAACATGCCATGCATGCATTGTTTACAGGATAGAATCTTGTGCATGCCACTTTAGCATTGGAAGATAAGCATCTTGTTCGCATTGCATTGTGTTTGGATCGGACGTTAATCCAAACACAAGGAATGTGGCACATTTCATACTTAAAGTGATGAAACGTGTTGCGTTTCTTGGTCGCCAACCCTCTTGATCATGCATGATAGAGGCGGAGGCTCTTATGTGTTGTTTGTGCATTCACTAATATTGTGCGAGCTTGGCTCTTTGGCCATCATTGAGATACGTGATTGGTGGTTTGAGAGCCGAGTACTATGCTCCTTTGAGCTTGAGAAATGATAAAGAGAGTAGTTGCACACACATTTCCTTGTAAATGCATTGTTGTGCCTTTGTTGATCTCTGTTGCAGCAAAGTTGAGGTTTTGGAAAGGGAAGTGGCCAACTGACCACTTGCACTAGCCTGCCAACCAGTTAAAGTGGCCGGTCGGCCAGTTGAGGTAGCCTGCCGACCAGTTAAAGTGGTCGGCCGGCCATTTGCAGCAAATTTGTCCAGAATGCTCATGTTTTTGGGGCAGATGCAACTTGAAAGTGCGTTTGATGTTCTGAGGTCACCGTGAGTGCAAACAGAGACAACTTTTGGCACGGCAATGCATTTCCGGGCGAAGCAAACTGAGCATGCATATCTCCCTCCCCTCGAGGCCATTTTAACTGCTTTGTTTAGTTAGTTAATTTGTCAGTTTCTGTAATTAATTAGTTAACTTAGCTAATTTTAATTCATCTTTGTAATATTCTAATTAGCTTAAAATAGCTATTTTCAATTTGGTTTGTAATAATTAGTTAGCTAGAGTTAGTTAATTAATTGGTTTGTAATAATTAGCTTAGCTTAGCGTTGCTAGTTAGCTTATTTATTCAGACCCTCCGTCGAGAGGGCAAATGTTGTAATAAGTGTGCGTGTGTGTGTGAATGTCTTCCAACCCCACGTCTTTCTCCCTTTTATTTACCAGCTTTCGATGGTTAGTTTTAGGGCATGTTTCAATTAGCATTGATTTGTCTTGCATGCACCGGGCTCGGCGCATCATTCAAACTGCATTGTATTTCAATACCTACTTGAATACGTGTTTAACGGCATGCTGTCAAGTGTTACATTCATATGCCATCTTAGATAGCCGAGCCTATTTAGTTGCATTTTGCATGTGTTGCATTAGGCATTGTTTAACATAGTTAGGATCATGCATGATTACTAACTAGCTTCTTTTTTTGCTCGGAGTACACTGTGAGTGTTTATGCTTTAGCATCCTTGTATGTGTGTAAGTGACTGCCATGATAGCATGTTTGCCATGAGGCTATTTGCTTAATTGCTATAATTGCATGAATGCCTATGGATGAAGGCTTCATTACTTGAATTGGAACAATTCATCAAAATGTGAGTTTTAAGCCCACTTGAAGTGGCAAATCATCATGTTTTAAGCCCACCTTGTTTGGTGGCAAATCTGTGCTTTAGCCTACTTGCGAGTAGCAATTCCAAACCATTTTCAAAAAGCAAACGTGAGATGTTTTGTTCCAAATCGAGTGATTTAGTCTATACTTGTATGCTGCGCGCATCACATAGTAAGTTAGCTAATAAACCAGAATAAGAACACATGTGTTTTCGAAAAAAACATATCATGTTTAGTAGAGGCCGATCCTTTGATCGGGCGGGCGGGGGTGCTCATTTCATGACCTTTCCCCCTCGTACCCAAGTTCCCGAGCCGAGGCAACTTTGGTGATGACGGACACGTGGCCTTAGGCACGAGTCAGGGTTTCCTAAATTTCCTAAAAACAAAACATTTAGGTAGCGATTCTGAAATGTGGCAAAGCAGTCCATGTTTGGCACTTTTTGATTCAAAATTGATTTTTCGAAACCAATTGCCGGATTTGGATTCTTTGGTGATTTATCAATCTTACATTGTACTTTGTGAGATTAGATCCAAAACCGTGATAGGAGTCCGAACTGTAGGACCAATTCGAGCTTTCTGAAAGGGGGCACGGAAAAGTCAAGCTACAATAGCCCACTCTCGAATGGCTACACTCGCCAAACTACTCACAGTCTTTCGACTTAAGGCGTCAGGCACTACATTGGCCTTTCCCGGGTGATAGTGTTACTCAAAATCGTAGTCCTCTAAAAACTCCATTCACCTCCGTTGGTGTAAGTTCAAGTCTTTCTGGGAAAACAAATACTTCAAGCTCTTATGGTCAGAGAAAACCTCAAACTTCTCACCATACAAGTAATGCCGCCAAATTTTCAAGGCAAACACCACTGCGGCTAACTCTAAGTCGTGGGTAGGGTAGTTCTTCTCATGGGTTTTCAATTGCCGTGAACCATAGGTTACGACCTTTCCCTCTTGCATCAAAACATAACCAAGCCTATCCTGAGACGCATCACAATAAACGGTGTAACGCAAGCCTCTCTCCGGAATGATCAACACCGGTGCCGTAGTCAATCTAGTTTTGAGTTCTTGGAAAGACTTTTCACAAGCCTCACTCCACACAAACTTAACTCCCTTTCTAGTCAACCTAGTCAAAGGTGCGGCTAGTCTAGAGAAGTCCCTCACAAAACAGTGATAGTACCTTGCCAACCCCTTGAAACTCTGGATCTCAAAGACATTCTTAGGTTGCTCCCAATCTTGTACCGAATCTATCTTTGAAGAATCTATAATCACCCCTTCACTTGACACTACATGGCCCAAAAACTTCACCTCGGTGAGCCAAAACTCACACTTCTCAAATTTAGCATACAACTGGTGTTTTCTAAGCAAATTGAGCACTATCCTCAAGTGAGGCTCGTGTTCCTCCTCGGAAGTTGAATAGATAAGGATGTCGTCTATAAAGACGACTACAAAATGGTCCAAATACTCCCTAAAGATTTGGTTCATGAAGTCCATGAAAGAAGCCGGTGCATTAGTCAATCTAAACGGCATCACAAGGAACTCATAGTGGCCATATCGCGTATGAAAGGCCGTTTTTTGGATGTCCTCCTCCCAGACTCTCAACTGATGGTACCTCAACCTCAAATCTATTTTTGAAAAGCAACAAGACCCTCTAAGTTGATCAAACAAGTCATCTATTCTGGGTAAAGGGTATTTGTTCTTAACGGTAACTCGATTCAATTTATGGTAGTCGATACACAATCGCAACGACCTATCCTTCTTCTTTGCAAAGAGGGCTGACGCTCCCCAAGGTGACGTACTAGGGCGAATGAAGCCCTTGTCTAGAAGCTCTTGGAGTTGAATCTTTAACTCATATAACTCCGCAGGTGCAAACCTATACGGCGGCATAGAAATTGGTGCCGTTCCAGACACTAAGTCGATGGTGAACTCAATCTCTCGGTGGGGTAGCAAACTAGTAAGGTCCTTGGAAAACACGTTTGGGTATTCACAAACTACCCTTGGCAACTCAACTCGATTTCTGCCACTCTCATTATCCAGAAGAGTAGCAAGAAGACCACTAAGCTCATTCTTACTACGAGGATCAAATACTGGCGACAAGACCCTATCAACCCGGTTTCCCTGAAAGTAAAAACAATCACCACTCGATGTGCACACTGTGACCCTTCGCCGAAAACAATCAATCACTGCCCTATACGAAGAGAATCAATCCATGCCTAGGATGACGTCAAAACTCAACATGTCAAACAACGCAAAAGCAAACGGGAGTCTACGCCCAGCAACCTCTATCTCACAACCATGACAACCCCGATCCAGGTTAACTGTACCCCTAACTGGAGACTCTACTCTGAGTGGAGATGCTAACTGAGTCACCTCTAACCCCAATGCAGATGCGAATGCAGCAGATATGAATGAATGAGACGCACCTGTATCTATCAACACATTGGCCAAAGAATTACACACAATGAAAATACCTCTCACTACCGAGGATCCTGGCAACTGCTCTGGTGCTATAATTGCATACACGCGCCCTTGCGGCCTTTGATCAACCTGCTCGTCCCTCGGAGCATAGGTCGGCTGTATAAACTTAGCCGAAGTAGCTCCTTGATGGACTTGTGAAGTCTGAGCTGAGTGAGCCTGCTGATGGCTCTGTGTCTGCCTAGACCCTGAAGCGCCAGACGTCCCTCCCAACTGAGGGCAAGCTCTCTTCATGTGCACTGATTGACCGCACTGATAGCAAGTCCCTAACCCCTACTCTGAGTCTGACTCTGAGATCGGTTAGGTGGTGGTGGTGGCAACACCTGCTGTCCTCCTCCCTTCTGTGGACACGCAAAGGCCTTGTGACCCGGTTGGCCACATTTGAAGCAAGAAAACCCACTCGGTGCACTCTTTCTCGGGCTCGCACTAGGCAAAGGGAAAGTAGATCTAGACTGTTGGCGACTGACACTGGGATGAAAAGGTACTCTTACTCTTGTTGTTGGGCCTAAAGTCCCCCTGTGACCCTTGGCCCCTAGACCTCGAATTTCGAAGTCTCTCCTCCTCGGCCTCCACAATAATCTCCATATGTGCGGCTACCTCCACAAGGCGATCATAATTTTGGATCATGTTCCCGGCAACCTTGAATAGAATCTTAGTTCTCAATCTCTGCTCGAACTCACCAACTCCGGTGCAAATCGGGACAAACTAGAAAAGACCGCTTCAAACTCGGCCACAGACATATTTAGTTGCTTAAGGTCCTTAAACTCCTGCCTCAGCCTCTCCCTAGCCGTAGGACGTAGATACTTGTCTTGGAAAGCCACCACAAACGCCTCCCAAGTCGGCTCTATTCGGCCTTTGGCATATTTTTACCATTGGCCCATGTCCCCTTTGAGGTAGTAACTCACAAGAGTCACCCTCAATTCGCTATCTTCTTAATGAAGCATGTCAAAAGTCTTCACGGTTTGTTCTATCCATTTGTCCGCTTTCTTTGGTTCGGGGCTGCCATGAAACTCATCTGGCTTGGCCCACAAGAACTCCCTCGTGAGGAAGCTTGCCCTTGTCTCTGCAACATTCTCCCTAGCTTGGGTCTCCATCCTAAGTATGTTTATGGACTCCCTCAATGCCCCCGCCAATTCCCGGGCTAAAGCCCCCATTGCCCGACAACCCCTACCACATCTTCCGCCTCTACCACCACGACTTTGAACCCTTCCTAACATCCTAATTACGGAACAAGATAGAAAATTTAGCACATAATTCTAAATGTGCTCGCAACTTTCCTTACACGTCAAACTATAGCAATTATATACATCTTAACACATAAACAATTTAATTCACCCCACATAAGCACGTAGTTACATAAACACATCGAATTATCCTTTAGTGATGAGATTCGTCCCATGAGAAACCAAGAATTTTTAGTAGAATGAGTATTGATCAAGTACCCTTCTAATAAGACCTCAAGGAATCTAATAGGCGCAAATAACATCCCAAAAGTCTAATCCCATACCCACATAGTCATGTAAGCATGCTATTACATAATCACAATGAAACAAAACATTTCCTAATCATGCGAAACAAACCCATTATGGTATAACAACCACTTCCTGCGAGCCCCAAGCATTCAAACTCGGTAGCTCTAATACCAAGTTGTAACGCCCCGAACATGATTCAACATGAACTCCCCAAATTAATAAACATTCACTACACAATGACAATAATCCTTCCATTTTCATATATATAATAAATGGGTTTAATACAAAAGTTTCACATGCGGTATACATTCACAACATAAAAGGATACATGAATCTATAGCATGTGAAGCATCAATTCTCAAAACAATAAAATGCCCTTAAGGGCTTACATCTTCTAAGGCAATAGCCTGATCACACAAAATGGTCTCTCAGACCCAAACACATTAGCCCTTGACTTACAAAAAGATCGCAACAAAAATAAGAGCTATGCACTCTTTACAATTATCTGCGCCCTCAACTTAGCGGGATCACCATGTCTTTACCTACACCAAAGTCCCATAGGGGTAAGCATAAAGCCAAGTGGAGAATTCTAACAAAGTATATACAGTTATGCAATTCTCAATAAAAATGCTAATGTTCATGCTGTGCCATGCTTTCTTAAAGAAAATTTCATTTCATGCTCTTCTTAAAATTTCCATTTCAATAAAAGTTAGCAATCTCAACACATTTCAAAAACTTCCAATTTTAATCAATATGGGCGGTAAATACGACACTGGTAATCCCTAGGCTAGTGTCTGCAAGTAGACTCTACAAGTACTACCAAACTGTCATTTTTACCAGTATTAACCAGAAGGCTAGACATCTATCCGCGCAGTTTTCTGGTCTTTCACCATGGACACTCAGGCCAACTTATCAAATTCATCTACACCCCCTAACCGGACTTACCACCGTATTTACCCCATACACATTTCCATAGTTCTTATCACAACATTATTTTCTTTCATGACATAAATACCTTTAATCAAAATTTACCATGCAAAAATAATAATTGAATGAATATGCAATGCAATGATTTCCCATATCTTCTAACATTTCCTTATTTTCAAGGTCTCTACAATAATGTCAACAATCACATCTTCCATTACCTCTTTTCCATGCTCTTCCCCAAGATAACCATATGTTATCTACACTTAGCCACAATTCCCCTTTCACAATTCTTAGCAATATAGTCTCATCAAGACTACATGTAATGTTTTTCAAACATTAATTCTCACAATCCATAATGCACATCAATTATCATCTTCCACTTAAATATTTCCATACATTCAACAATAGTTTAAAAAAAAAGAAAAAAGGAAAAAAGTCCTCCACTCTTTTATATCAAGAAATTATCATGTCATTATATCACCTTGTGAAATTCACACTCATTTACTTATTTAAACACAAGAAAATAAGAATTTCATAGGTTTTCTCATGTTTTCATAAACCCCCAATTTCTAGGGTTTTCACCAAAAACCCAACAATCCTCCCATTTCATGGTGAAACCCAATCAAAACCATAATTTTCTTACATTTAGCACAAAGACCATTCTCATGGATAAAAAGGAAGTTGAGATTTAAAACCCCTCTTTCAAAACTCCCGTTCTCTCTCTTCATTTAGTGCAAGATTAAAACTAACACAACAACCTCATAGAAGCTTTAAAATTAACATTTATGAAGCAAAACATGTATATATGAGTCAAGAATTCCCTACCTCAAGGTCTTTGAGAAGATGGAGAAGAAAAGCCCTAGTTTAGATAGATGATCCTTCAACCCTCACCACACCAAGAAGAGCTCCCGTTCTTGATCTTCAAGATTTAGAGGAAGATAATGAGGATCTTGGCCCAAAGATTGCAAGAATCAAAGAGTTTTGGTGTTTGATAATGTTTTTTAGAGAGAAGGGAGAGAAAAATAGGGTTTAGAGTGAGAGAGTAGTGTCAAAAATGAGATACACATTCGGACCAAAAGAGAAGAAAAAATAGAGTTTTGGACTGCTAGAGTGCAGCACGTGCGGCGCCCATCCCCGCACGTGCGGAGCGCCCCTTCCCGCACGTGCGACTCTCACCCCCGCACGTGAGGTGGCTCTCTAACACCATTCTCCGCTTATGCTTTTTAAGTAGTATGCAATCCACCAAAATCCCCTCTTCCTGCACATGCGGCCTAACCCCGCACGTGCGGCCCTGGGCCTCACACGTGCAGCCCTGGCCCAACAGCCCAGACAAAATTCCTCTTCGCTCCCGAGCCCTCCAGACCTATCCTTGCACTTCTCCGAACAAGTGAAACTCGACACCGAACAACACAAGAATAAGAACTTTATTTAGGGAGTTATTTCCAAACGTTTCTTTTCCAATGGAAGCAAAAGGAAGATAGAGTAAAGAAATGAGAAAGAAATAGAAGAAAGAGACCAGGTCTTCACATCCTATATATATATCACAGTCAGATTTATGCACAATAAAGTGCATTTAGTTATCGTTTTCCTTTTGAAAAATAAGAAGTTGAATCCTTTTGGATTAAATCTTTTTTTAAATGGAAAGTTAAATACTGCCCAAGTTTTAATATTTAAGCTCCACAAAAAGCTTTCTAGTTCTGTCAAAATTAACTATAACTTTAGCATTGATTTGCTTTTCATTTTGGGTAAATAATATCACTATTTGATTAGTATTATTATGGTGTTTTGTTTGGATTTATTTCAAATTTAAATATGAATTTCACCGTTATATTCAAATTTACGAGACCCATTATGGTTTCCATTGTAATGATGTTAATGAATTAAGTAATAACTTAAGTAATAAGTTAACCTGTAAACAAACTTTATTTGTTTAAAGTATCGCTTATATGGGTAGAAGGATTTTAATTAATTTAAGTAATTTACTTATTGTTTAGATCATAAGGATCTAACCAAGATTACAGGAATTTTATCTACCTTCCAATATATATCGTGAATTTTATCTACCTTCGTATATATATCACGGTCAGATTTATGTACAATAAAGTGCATTTAGTTATCGTTTTCCTTTTGAAAAGTAAGAAGTTGAATCCTTTTGGATTAAATCTTTTTTTATATGGAAAGTTAAATACTGCCCAAGTTTTAATATTAAAGCTTCACAAAAAGCTTTCTGGTTTTGTCAAAATTAACTATAACGTTAACATTGATTTTCTTTTCATTTTGGGTAAATAGTATCACTATTTGACTAGTATTATTATGGTGTTTTGTTCGGATTTTTTTTCAAATTTAAATATGAGTTTCACCATTATATTCGAATTCATGATACCCATTTTGGTTTCTATTGTAATGATCTTAATGAATTAAAGCATGACTAAAGTTGTCACGCCCTCAAAAAAATACATAAACCCATCATTCTTGACATGCAACAATAAGAGAAATAAACATCTTTCTATTTATCAGTGTAGTTCTTACAAAAGTATTACATGTTGACAACAAAAGTAAACGCCCTGTGGGCTTACAACTTTCCAAGCCAACACTTGGTTACAAGAAATGAGTACTAACTCATATACATATTAAGCCCTTGGCTTGAATTTACATGTAATACATCAAAGGAAAACAAAATGACCAAACAGTCTGTCTGCCTCTAGCCTCCCAAGCTATGTCCTTGGAGGTGACATGCTACCTGTACCTGAAAATGGTGTCCCGTATAGGGTGAGCCACAGCCCAGTAGAAATACACTAAACTAGCTATAAACAATGACTAAAAGATTAGCAGTTGATAGATGGTCAACACTTATACATCCATTTATCACATTACAGTTCCATTTCTTATTCAACTTTGAGTTTGAAAACAAGGCTCAGTACCCTAGCCAAATCATTTGATGAAATTATAATTCATCACTAAAACATTTTCGAAATTCATGATGGATACACATTTTGGTGCTGTATCAATAACATATAAATTCACTTCCATACATCTCAAATAATACACATTGTAGTGCTGTATTAATGAAACAAAACATTTCCATACGTCTCAAATAATATACACATTGTAGTGTAGTATTAATGAAACAAAAACACTTCCATACTTCACGAATGATACATATTTCAGTTCTGTATCAATGTCAACCAATTTCCAGTTTAGAGGTCCAGCCCCTTTCTTCCAATAAACCGTGGAGTTCAGCCCCTTTCTTCTCCCATACAATACAATGTATATAAATAATTATCATATACATAGTCAATCATTCAATACATAGTTTGATGTATTATACCAACGGCTATATCTAATAGCACACTCAATTGACTAGTTTTAGTTTGCCTAATCATCATGCAGTGTCTACAACAATCAAGACTATCCTCCACCGATAACCCAAAGCAGTTATTTCTAAACGGGAAATAAGTGCACCAAATATATATATAATCAACATTTCAACTAGGTGAGCGATAGATTTATTCAACTACACCCTTTAATCCCATATCTTCCCAATTCCATTGTTCTTCATTCAATTCCGCATTTATCAAAATTAATTTTACAAATCAATTTATTCAAACTGATTAGGGCATTTTCCCATAATTCTCAATACCGACCCTAAGGTCCCATTTCTATCAATTTCATAACATAACTTCCATTTTCAATGTTACAAATACACATGGGTTCAATTAGTCCAAAACCCCTCTTTTATGAAAATTACATAAAGACCCCAAATTTTCTAAAAATTACACAACAACCCCCAACATATCAAAATGCCAAAATTTAAAGACAAAGCTCATAAGAAGGAGTAAGATATCCCTACCTCGAAGTTAGAGCTCAAATGGAGATGAAGACCAAAAACCAAAATGCTCCAAATCGCCAAACTTTCAGATTAAAATGAAGCCCAAGTCACCCTCTACCTTTTTAACAAAGGACTTAGGGTAGATTCACATTAGAGGGAGATGAAAACCTAAAGAGAAGGTTTGTAGAGAGAGAGGAAGCTTGGATCTAGGGTTTCCAAAACAAAAGAGGTGAAAAAGTGAAGTGTTTACCCGCTACTACCTGCTGATACAACACAGGCTCGCTCGAGCGAAGGATTGGTCGCTCGAGCGACCAGACACAAAGAAAACTCACTCGAGCATAGAAAGCCTCGCTCGAGCCAACAATTTAAAGCTTCAGGTCTACAACTAAGAAGCACGCTCGAGTGCAAGAATGCTCGCTCGAGCGAAGGAACCCAAAACATACACCTCACTCGCTTGAGTGAAGGAAAGCTCGCTCGAGCCAAGAAACACAGCTCTCAGGTCAAAATGAGACGCAGACGTACGCTCGAGCGCAAGACTTCTCGCTTGAGCCACTAGGCACAAAACTCAAATTTCGCTCGAGTGAAGGAATCCTGGCTCAAGCGAAGAATCTAAAACACAGAGCTCGCTCGAGCGACAAAAGTCTCGCTCGAGCGAAGAACCAAAATTCTGGGCAGCAACCATTTGCTCCCAATCACTCCCAACCTGAAACAAACCTACCAAACACATCCTATAACTCAAATAACATGTATTGAAGGATGGAAACAAGACATAAACAACAATTAACATCCACGGAAACAAGTACGGATCCTTGTACATAAGGGGTAAAAACCCGGGATTGCTATAAAAGTAATAACTTAACCTGTAAACAAATTTTATTTGTTTAAAGCATTGCTTATATGGGTAGGAGGATTTTAATTAATTTAAGTAATTTACTTATTTGTGAGATCGTAAGGATCTAACCAGGATTACAGGAATTTTATCTACCTTCCAATATATATCGTGAAATTTATCTACCCTCCTATATATATCACGGTCAGATTTATGTACAATAAAGTGCATTTAGTTATCGTTTTCCTTTTGAAAAATAAGATGTTGAATCCTTTGGATTAAATCTTTTTTTATAGGGAAAGTTAAATACTGCCCAAGTCTTAGTATTAAAGCTCCACAAAAAGCTTTCTGGTCTTGACAAAATTAACTATAATGTTAGCATTGATTTTCTTTTCATTTTGGGTAAATAGTATCACTATTTGATTTGTATTATTATGGTGTTTTGTTTGGATTTATTTCAAATTTAAATATGTACCCATTATGGTTTCCATTGCAATGGAAACCAAATTTAAAGCATCGCTTATATAGGTAGGAGGATTTTAATTAATTTAAGTAATTTACTTATTTGTGAGATCGAAAGGATCTAACCAAGATTACAGGAATTTTATCTACCTTCCAATATATATCGTGAATTTTATCTACCTTCCTATATATATCACGGTCAGATTTATGTACAATAAAGTGCATTTAGTTATCATTTTCCTTTTGAAAAATAAGAAGTTGAATCCTTTTGGATTAAATCTTTTCTTATATTGAAAGTTAAATACTGCCCAAGTTTTAATATTAAAGCTTCACAAAAAGCTTTCTGGTTTTTTCAAAATTAACTATAACGTTAGCATTGATTTTCTTTTCATTTTGGGTAAATAGTATCACTATTTGATTAGTATTATTATGGTGTTTTGTTTGGATTTATTTCAAATTTAAATATCAATTTTACTGTTATATTCGGATTCATGAGACCCATTATGGTTTACATTGTAATGAACTTAATGAATTAAAGCATAACTTAAGTAATAACTTAACCTGTAAACAAATTTTCTTTGGTTAAAGCATAACTTATATGGGCAGGAAGATTTTAATTAATTCAAGTAATTTACTTATTTGTGAGATTATAAGGATCTAACGAGGATTACAGGAATTTATCTACCTTCCAATATATATCGTGAATTTTATCTACCCTCCTATATATATCACGGTCAGATATATGTACAATAAAGTGCATTTAGCTATCGTTTTCCTTTTGAAAAATAAGAAGTTGAATTCTTTTGGATTAAATCTTTTTTTATATGGAAAGTTAAATACTGCCCAAGTTTCAATATTAAAGCTCCACAAAAAGCTTTCCAGTTTTGTCAAAATTAACTATAACGTTAGAATTGATTTTCTTTTCATTTTGGGTAAATAGTATCACTATTTGATTTGTATTATTATGGTGTTTTGTTTGGATTTATTTCAAATTTAAATATAAATTTCACCGTTAGATTCGGATTCATGAGACCCATTATGGTTTCCATTGTAATGATCTTAATGAATTAAGTAATAACTTAACCTGTAAACAAATTTTATTTGTTTAAAGTATAGCTTATATGTGTAGGAGGATTTTAAATAATTTAAGTAATTTACGTATTTGTGAGATTATTAGGATCTAATCAGGATTACAGGAATTCTATCTACCTTCCAATATATATCATAAATTTTATCTACCTTCCTATATATATCACGGTCAGATTTATGTAAAATAAAGTGCATTTGGTTATCGTTTTCCTTTTGAAAAATAAGAAGTTGAATCCTTTTGGATTAAATTCTTTTTTATATGGAAAGTTAAATACTGCCCAAGTTTTAATATTAAAGCTCCACAAAAAGCTTTCTGGTTTTGTCAAACTTAACTATAACGTTAGCATTGATTTTCTTTTCATTTTGGGTAAACAGTATCACCATTTGATTAGTATTATTACGGTGTTTTGTTTGGATTTATTTCAAATTTCAATGTGAATTTCACCATTATAGTCGGATTCATGAGACCCATCATGGTTTCCATTGTAATGATTTTAATGAATTAAAGTATAACTTAAGTAATAACTTTGCCTGTAAACAATTTTTACTTGTTTGAAGCATCGCTCATATGGGTAGGAGGATTTTAATTAATTTAATTAATTTAATCATTTGTGAGATTATAAGGATCTTACCAGAATTATAGGAATTTTATTTGCCTTTCAATATATATCGTGAATTTTATCTACCTTCCTATATATATCACTGTCAAATTTATATACAATAAAGTGCATTTAGTTATCGTTTTCCTTTTGAAAAATAAGAAGTTCAATCCTTTCGGATTAAATATTTTTTTATATGGAAAGTTAAATGCTGCCCAAGTTTTAACATTAAAGCTCCACAAAAAGCTTTCTAGTTTTGTCAAAATTAACTATAACGTTAGCATTGATTTTCTTTTCATTTTGGGTAAATAGTCTCACTATTTGATTATTATTATTATTATGGTGTTTTGCTTGGATTTATTTCAAATTTAAATATAAATTTCACCGTTAGATTCGGATTCATGAGACCCATTATGGTTTCCATTGTAATGATCTTAATGAATTAAGTAATAACTTAACCTGTAAACAAATTTTATTTGCTTAAAGCAAAGCTTATATGGATAGGAGGATTTTAATTAATTTAAGTAATTTACTTATTTTTGAGATTATATGGATCTAACCAGGATTACAGGAATTTTATCTACCTTCCAATATATATCGTGAATTTTATCTACCTTCCTATATATATCACGGTCAGATTTATGTTTAATAAAGTGCATTTAGTTATCATTTTACTTTTGAAAAATAAGAAGTTGAATCCTTTTGGATTAAATCTTTTTTTATATGGAAAGTTAAATACTGCCCAAATTTTAATATTAAAGCTCCACAAAAAGCTTTCTGGTTTTGTCAAAATTAACTATAGCGTTAACATTGATTTTCTTTTCATTTTGGGTAAATAGTATCACTATTTGATTAGTATTATTATGGTGTTTTGTTTGAATTTGTTTCAAATGTAAATATGAATTTCACCGTTATATTCGGATTCATGAGACTCATTATGGTTTCCATTGTAATGATATTAATGAATTAAAGCATAACTTATGTAATAACTTAACCTGTAAACAAATTTTATTTGCTTAAAGCAAAGCTTATATGGATAGGAGGATTTTAATTAATTTAAGTAATTTACTTATTTGTGAGATTATAAAGATCTTACCAGGATTATAGGAATTTTATTTACCTTCCAATATATATCGTGAATTTTATCTACCTTCCTATATATATCACGGTCAGATTTATGTTTAATAAAGTGCATTTAGTTATCATTTTACTTTTGAAAAATAAGAAGTTGAATCCTTTTGGATTAAATATCTTTTTTATATGGAAAGTTAAATGCTGCCCAAGTTTTAACATTAAAGCTCCACAAAAAGCTTTCTTTCCCCTTTGGATGATGCTTCGAGTTGTGTTCTGACTTTAGTGGAGCGTTCGGGAGAGGCATTGCCCTCTTGGTGGGAGTTTAGCCTTACAAAACATTTTCAAGTCTAGCATTCAGTATGGCAACGCGTTTGAGGCCTGTACGGCCGACCGCGAGGCCCGCTAAGTCTCACAGGTGGTTAGGGAGTTCCGTGTCGGCGAGGGAGCCCGTGGCGCTCACCTTTGTTGGGTGCGCGGAGTGTGTTAGGGAGACGACAGAAAAAGTGAGCTTAATCTTACGAGGCTTTTACGGCCCATGTACGTTTCACACCCGAAAGGAAAGATTGTATAGCGCGCAGAATGAAAGAGTTGAGAGTGGTGATATGTGTGAGAGGATAGTCATATCGTTCTTGAAAATATCACCTAGGCCGAGGTTTGATGAGGTTTGGGAAGAGTGGAGTTATCTCCTCGGTTTATGGTACCCTTTGAGATCTCTTGAGAAAGGCTTGGCGAGGTGTGCTTATCGTTTTAGCTTTGCCGCTCGCAGGTTGTCGGAGTGCATAACGTGTTTCATGTGAGTAGGCTTCGGATAGTACTGAACCGGATGCCGTCCATGTGTTAGATGGACCGGACTTGGAGGTAGATGAGGATGCCGTATGAGGCGTAGACCAGTTTCGGGTCTTGGATAGGCGGATCAAATCTCTGCGTGGCAAGACCATCCCTTTGGTAAGGTTTTGTGGAAACATCACTGGAGTGGAGGAAGCCACTTGGGAACATAGAGGTTTGGAAGTCCGCGAGAAATAATCGCGGACGTTGGTTTGTTGATGTGTAAAATCCAGTATTGGAATTTTTGTATATGTTGATTATTTAAGGGCAATTATAGTGTCTAAGTTGTAAAGACACTGTGAAATGTTTTGTGTTAATTGGGAAGTTTGTGTTAACATTGCGTATGTTAAGTATATTGTGGAATGCAAGGCTTACATGATATTAACTGTTTGCATGTATTATGAAATTGTGTGAAGATGAGTTGACATTTGGTAAATTTCAAAAGGAATGCAGTTGAAGTAATTGCAAGGTTGTTATGTGTAAGTGAGATGCCTCTTGAAAAGAGATGGAATTTGACCGGTAAGTCGGGTCGTGTTTGTTATTTTGTTGTATTTGTTGATGAATGAGAAACCTGGTTTTAGAGGAAAAAACTTGTGTTAAAATTTCAGGCAGCGGAGGAAGAGCTTTAATGAGTTATACGTGAGTGGACGGGTAGCACACCCCGGCCTCAGTATCGCCGGTCGTTCAGAGGAGGTACTGATGATTGTTCGGACTTGAGTCCCGTGGAGTTGGTAGTTTGTATCTATCTGTTGTCTATCCTTTAATTCCGATTGTTCGGGTTTAGGATGTATTGGCAGCAGTTTGTTACAAGGTTGGTTGGGCTTTGGTGTATAAATATTGCGTGAGTCTCTCGGATCTGTTGTAGTTTTTGTAGGAGGTCCGCTCGAGCGGGTCTTCTTGCGCTCTAGAGCGGGAGAATTGCAAATCGCTCGCCGTATTTGGTGCTCTCAGAACTTCTGCGAGCATGTTTTTCCATCCGCTCGATGCGGGTTTCTTACGCTCGAGCGTGGCGCTCGAGCAGGTAGAATTTTTGGTGTAAGTTTGGAGGGGGAATCTCACGCTCGAGCGGACTGTGTTTTTGCAGCTGAGGGCATGTGGCTTTGATTCTTGTGTCTTGGCGCCGAGAGGGCTTCTTGCGTCTGAGTGTACCTTACTTTTGTGTCTTTACGCTCGATTGCGTTATGTTCTCGCGCGTTCGAGCGGGAATTCGTATATCAAGTTGGCCAGCTTGGCATTTAAATCACTTTTTTGAACATCTCTCTCTCTCATCTCTTACTTTTCTAAAAGCTTTTGAGAGTTCCTTTCTCTAGTAAACTGCCTTACTCTCTAGGGTTTGAATCTATTAGATGAGTGCTCCTCGTATTTGCCTTGGCCCTTGTAAGAGTTGGGTTGATCGGTCGCAGCTAACAGCATTGATGGCCGAGAAATCACTGAGTTTTTGGAGCACGTTGGAGCTCTTCTAACCTTTCTTATCCAGTTGAAGCTCAACTGAATGTTAGAGGGTAGGGAATTTCCTACTCCACTTTATGGTTTAACCTAGATTTTGAGCTATTGTTTAAATGGTTGAATTTGGGATAGGATTTTACGAGAAACTGTGTTAAAGAAGGTTTTGTAGATTTTGGGCTCATAATAATAGATTTTGGGTTTTCACAATGAATGACTATATTTAGTTGTTGGTTGTGATATTGAACTTTGTTAATATTGAGAGTGGGGGTAAAAGTCAATTTGTTGTTTAAAAATTAATTGGTGAATAATAATTTGGGAAAAATTGAGACTATACTCGGTGAATTGAGTTGGAAATAATGAAATTGGTGTCATTATACTGGTAGAGATATGGAGTAAGAATTTATTAACGTCTCACTTTTGAAAACATTCGATATTTTATCTGTTTTGGGGAGGCTTTTAATTACTCGAGAGATACTTGCTTGGGCTAACCGGTGGAGGGTATTTTTTTGTTTTGATTGTGTGAAATGCATGATGAGTTAGGGCAAACAAAACTAATTGCAGTTTGGATATGTCTATCTACGAAGAGTATTGT
>NW_021024756.1:1685607-1698932 GCF_004153795.1 Camellia sinensis
CTTGACGGTTGATAGAATACATTAACGTTATGTATTGTTTGATTGTGTATAGAGTAGATAGGGGTATACGTTGTGTGTGTGGGAGGAGATAGGGGATGTACTCCATGGTTTAGGGGGAGATAGGGGATGGACCTCTAAACCGGATGTTGTTTGGGAGGAGATAGGGGATGGACTCCACTGATACAGCTCATATGCTTGTCAGATAATGTGTTGATATAGCTCATATGCTTATCTTTGGAAGTGTTGATATAGCTAATATGCATATCTGTTGAAATGTGGATACAACTTGTATGCTTATCTGTTGAGATGTGATACAACTAGTATGTTTATCTATTGTAAAATGGGAAATGTTTAATATGAGTCACTATCTCATATAAGTGGTTGGCCAGGTTCTGAGCCGTTGATGTAAATTGAGAAACTGATAAGAAATGGAAATTGAAAAGAAATGGAAACGAGTTATGAATTGGTTTATGGAAATTGAACATTTATCAATTACAAATGTCTTAGTTATTGCTCATACTGTGTTTAGCATATCTCTACTGGGCGTTGGCTCACCCTATATGGGACATTATTTTCAAGTACAGGTAGTATGCCACCTCCAAAGACATAGCTTGGATGATGATGAGAGTTGAAGACTCTTTTTTTGTTTATTTTGATGTATTACATGTAAATTCAAGCCAAGGGCTTAATATGTATTGAGTTAGTACTCTTTTTTTTGTAACCAAGTGCTAACTTGGAAAGCTGTAAGCCCATAGAGCATTTGCTTTTGTTGTTAACATGTAATACAGTTGTAAGAATTACTCTGATGAATAGAAATGGTTGGTTTCTTTTATATTAATGCATGTCTAAAGTGATGGGTTTTATGTATTATTTTTAGGGCGTTACAACAACCATGCCGTCGATGTATACCTCCACTGTTTTGCCGATCTGATGTCTGAACATCTTGGTCACCAACCTCTGGTACGTTGCTCCTGCATTTTTCAACCTAAAAGGCATCACTTTGTAGCAATATAGCCCTTTTGGGGTGATAAATGCAGTCTTCTCTTCGTCAAGAGGTACATATTTTTCTGATGGTACCCCTTATATGTGTCTAGGAAGCTCATCATTTCATGCCCTAAAGTGACATCCACTAATTGATCGATTTTGGGGAGTGGAAAACTGTCTTTGGGACAAGCTTTATTTAGGCTAGTGAAGTCCACGTAGACCCTCAACTTCCCATTCTTTTTCTTCACAACAACTGTGTTTGACAACCAAGTTGGGTAATTTACCTCTCAAATGGCTCTAGCCTCTAACAGTCTGTCCACGTCCTCCTCTACTGCCTCCACATGAACCAATGTTAGCCTCCTCACTCGCTGAATGACGAGTTTTGTCGACCTGTCTACATTCAGTCTGTGACATGTGACCTTGGGGGTCAATGCCAGGTATCTCGTATGGCATCCAGGCAAACACCTCTATGTTTTCTCGTAAGAACGCTTCTAACTCCCTTTCCTCTTTCTCGGCCAAGCTTGAGCCGAGGAGGAAGAAGCGCTCTTCATCCCCTTGCTGGACCAGAATTTTCTTCAAGGCTTCCTTACTTTTGTCGGCAGAATTTTGGCCAACGTCATCTAGGACCTCCATGTCCTCACCCTCAATCTCTACTGTCTCTGTCCCTCGCACGTTGCAGGTGGATTTCATTACTGCCATGGAGCAATTCTTCGCCTGTATCTGATCCCCTCTGACCTCCTCAATTCCATACTCTGTTGGGAACTGTAACAACTGGTGCAGTGTTAAGGGAACAACCCTCATTGCGTGCAACTATGGCCTTTCCAAGATAACATTGTAAGGGGAGGGGATGTCAATTACTGTGAACACTATGCTCACCCTCTTGGTGCCTGCCTGTACCTCCAAACTTATTGCTCCTAGGGGCCACGTCAGCGTTCTATTGAACCCGACCATTGGACTGTTGGACTGCTCTAGATCATCTTGGTGAAGGCCGAGCTCCTTGTAACATCTGACATACATGATGTCACAAGAGCTGCCTTGGTCAACCAGAATGCGCCTTACCTGGCACTCTTTAATCTTGAGGGATATTTCCAGAGCATCGTTGTGTAGATGCTGTACCATGTCTAGGTCAGCTTCAGTAAAGGACACCATTGGTCCCTGGTACTCGTCTGTCCTAGGCCTCTTTTGCTGGACCTGATACACAGTAAATCACATTGATCACTCGAGATCTGTCTACTTGCTGTTGTGGTGCTGGTGGAGGTGGTGTTGCTGGTGTTTGGGGTAGCCTTGCTTGCTCTTCCCTTGTCCTGACCTCATCTATTAGGTCTCTTAAGTGACCTTGTCTCACCAGATCTTCCAGATATGTCTTTAGGGCTCTGCACCCCTGAGTCAGATGCCCATCCTCATTGTAGTAAGACTAGTTCCTAATCCTTTCTAGGACTTTGTAAACTGGGATCCGGAACACTGTGGTGACTGCCTGTGCAGCCATTTGTCCTGTTTCTTGTCTATTAAAATTTGTATTACCTCGGCCTTGCTTCGGCGAGCCGTTGCTCTTCTCTTGCTTTGACGCCTTTGTCTCTGGCGTGTCTTCCTCTACTCTCGCATATTTCACGATTCTCGCCATAAGTTCCTCCATACTTTTTGGCAATGTCTTTGCTAGTGACTTTCGAAGCAAACAGTCATCGTTCAGGCCGTTCTTAAAAGATACGACCACCACTTCTTGGTTGCACCCTGGTATTCAGTTAAACACCTCATAATACCTTTTGGCATAAGCCCTGAGGCTTTCATCCTTGCCAATTCTCAAAGCCATCAAGAAGTCTACCCTCAACGGCTATAGTTTGTTTGTAACAAACCTGGCTACAAATATCTCGGCCAGGCCTTCCTAACTTTTCACAGTCTCTTTCGGCAACTTGTGAAACCAGTCTAATGCGATTTCCTCAAAGGATAAGGGGAACACCTTGCAGAGCAACGGCCCGTTCCTGGTATATTGTGCCATTGAGTTCAAATACAAGCCGACGTGAAAATTAGGATCAGACTTACCGTCGTATATCTGGAATCTCGGCATGTGGAACCTTTTCGAGGCCTCAAACTTGTCCAATTCTACTGAGAACGGTGTTCTCGGCTTGACCGGAGATGTTACCTCGGCATCTTCTCACTTCCTTTGCAGGTAATCCCTCAAATACTCCTTAGTCCGTCCAGGAGCTCGGCTGTCAACGGATTTCATCCTCTTTGGTGCGCTATTTCCCGTGTCGTTATGAGTTCTCTTGGACCTCCCTTCATTCATTGTGTTAAAACAAAGCTCATTCCCTTGAATATGCCGATGTTCTTTGACGTAGGTTTCTTTGGCACGATGTGTCCTCTAAGACTCTTTTCTCATCAATTCTCCTCGCCCGACCTCCCGTGAAGGCCGATACAAATGCTCTCTCTCCCTGTCATGTTGAGAGACTACAGGGATTGCTTTTTGTCCCACCTTTCTAGGCATCGTTCTTGGCCGCTAGAATCAGCGTGTCCTCCAATGGGAATGGTGGATGCATGACGTTGTTCTACATCATGAAATTGACAACCGATTGCAGGTCTGCCAATTTGTCTGCCATCCCAGTCATCTCGACGTCCTACCTCAAACATCTAGCTTTCCATACCTGGAGGTCGCTTTCGTTGTAATACTCGCCCTAACATCTCTTTGGTACTTCTTCCTCTTGGCCGACGTCTTTTTCTCCGGAATTCTTATCATGAGGTTCTTTGTTACAGTTGTCCTCCTCTACGTTAGGTTTGGCATTTTTACCACTCCTACTAGGGATGTCGCCTCCAATTCTTTCTTTATGCCCGTCGTTGGCCATCTATTCTTCTTACGATTCCCATAGATGACACCAAATTGTGTGTGTTGATTTCTAACCACACTGCCAAACAGGTACTCAGCTGGAGAACACCGGCAGAATAGATCTCGCCCGAACAACCTATCACAGAAAGATAAGACTCCGCCGGTGGTTTGTCCACTTGGGGGCACTCCGATGATCAAGTCAGTACTCAGTTATCTCTCAAAAATAGTAAACAGTGCTTAACTCACTTAGCCAGAATACAAAAAGCGTACCTTAAACCTACGAGGGTACCTTACTTTTATAGCCAGCACTAACCTGATCTCTGTAGAAGCCTAGCTTCAATGGACTGTAGATCAATGCTCATCTTGGACTCCCTGCCAGATAGAGATAAATTCCCTAAGAGCCTTATCTTTATCTAGACTGAGGTCCTTCCCCATTCTAAGACTCTTGTCTCTTATCTGTTCATCTCGGATTCCAGTATCTCCGCAGATATCCTCGGCCTAGACGAGATCACCTTGGCGCCATGACCAAGACACGTGGTACCTCGGCTGACACTTCGATGTCACCTTGGCCACATGTTTGTCATTCACAAAATTTTCCCCCACAGATACGTATGCCATGCTAGCTTTGTCACCTCATTTCAAGCACATAGACATAGAAAGTCCAATCTGCCTTCCTTGGGAACAGTTTTAAGTCCTTTGGAAATATAATGACAAATTCAAATCTATCGCTGAAGCAGTTATTAGAATGGGGTTTAGTTATTGAAGAATCGTTCATCCTTGAATTAAACGGTGAATAAGTAAAAATGTTACCCATTGAGGACTTGGTAATTCTTCACTCCCGTAAATGTTATGCAAATATTAGGTCTCAGTACTCTCGACATTTCCTTAGCTCGTATTGACTTTGCACCTTATGGCCTCAACTCACCCCTCGTGCAACTGAGGTCATTGTGATCTTAGAAGGTACTCTCTACGTCGGTTTCGTGACCTCCAATACTGACAATTGTCTTTTCATAAAGGTCTTGTACCCAGGAGATGTTTTTGTGTCCCACAAGGTCTTATTCACTTTCAATTTAATAATGGAAAGACTAATGCAGTAGCTCTTGCTGCCTTAAGTAGCCAAAATCTGGGAACTATTACTGTTGCTAATGCGATATTTGGGTCAAATCCAAGGATTTCTGATTATGTTCTTGCCAAGGCATTCCAAGTAGACAAGAAGGCGGTAGACTATCTTCAAGTTCAATTTTGGTGGCCCAAAAACTAGAGAAAGAAATAATAGAGAACCTATGTATCTATTATTTGTTAATCTTTAAAGAAATATGATGCAATATAGCATAAATAAGTGGATTGTTATTTTCATATGATTTTATAATAATATTGTTTGTTAAATAGTATTCTCTCTCTCTCTCTCTCTCTCTCTCTCTCCTCATAAAATGATGACACTCTCTTGATCTTCTTCTAGGCTCCTTATTGATATAATGATGACACTCTTGATCTTTCTCTAGGTTCCCATTACAAACTTTTGGTTATGATAATCTTCTAATTATTTTCGGCCCAACATTGACCTGACTCGATTGAACCCTAAAACATATGGGTTGGGCATGGGCTGAAGGATAGGAATTTTGGGCCTCATCGGTGTTTTGAGGCCTGACCCGAAACTCGACCTATAGGACCATCCCAAAAGCCCACATTGGACCCATATACACTGAATAATTGGCTTATTTTTTCACTTTTATCTTCTTCCTCTTCTTCTACTTCTTCTTCTTTTTCTTTTTTTTTTTTCCTTCTTACATATCTGAATATATGCATTTTTAGTAAATAATAATTTTAAAAATTAAAAAATGAGTGTCCAGCATGCCATCTATATGAAACTAGTAATTAAATTTCTATGAGATTAAAGATGCATATAATTCAATAACGAAAAAACGGTTTACACTTATCCAAACTTCTGCTTATGAATCTTTTCAGGGCTGCGGCCCTTCCAGTCAGCATCTACACTTGTTTTGCTGACTTTGGGCTTTTCAAATCCAAGATGGCCTTGATTTGATCTAGACTTGCCTCAATGCCCCTTCTGGTAACCAAGTAACCCAAGAACTTACCAGACCCAACTCCAAATGCACATTTTGAAGCATTGAGTCGAAGCCAATATGTTTTTAGGATGTCAAAGATTGCCTTCAAGTCAGCTAGATGATCCTCAGGTTCCTTGGTCTTCACAACCATGTCGTTGATGTATACCTCCACTGTTTTGCCGATCTGATGTCTGAACATCTTGGTCACCAACCTCTGGTACGTTGCTCCTACATTTTTCAACCTAAAAGACATCACTTTGTAGCAATATAGCCCTTTTGGGGTGATAAATGCAGTCTTCTCTTCGTCAGGAGGTATATATTTATCTGATGGTACCCTTTATATGTGTCTAGGAAGCTCATCCTTCCATGCCCTGAAGTGACATCCACTAATTGATCGATTTTGGGGAATGGGAAACTGTCTTTGAGACAAGCCTTATTTAGGCTAGTGAAATCCATGTAGACCCTCCACTTCCCATTCTTTTTCTTCACAACAACTGTGTTTGACAACCAAGTTGGGTAATTTACCTCTCGAATGGCTCTAGCCTCTAACAGTCTGCCCACTTCCTCCTCTACTGCCTCTACATGAACCAACGTCAGCCTCCTCGCTCGCTGAATGACGAGTTTGCCGACCTGTCTACATTCAGTCTGTGACATGTGACCTTGGAGTCAATGCCAGGTATCTCGTATGGCATCCAGGCAAACACCTCTATGTTTTCTCGTAAGAACGCTTCTAACTCCCTTTCCTCTTTCTCGGCCAAGCTTGAGCCGAGGAGGAAAAAATGCTCTTCATCCCCTTGCTGGACCAAAATTTTCTTCAAGGCTTCCTCGCTTTTGTCGGCAGACTTTTTGCCAATGTCATCTAGGACCTCCATGTCCTCGCCCTCAATCTCTACTGTCTCTGTCCCTCGCACGTTGCAGGTGGATTTCATTACTGCCATGGAGCAATTCTTCGCCTGTATCTGATCCCCTCTGACCTCCTCAATTCCATACTCTGTTGGGAACTGTAACAACTGGTGCAGTGTTAAGGGAACAACCCTCATTGCGTGCAACTATGGCCTTTCCAAGATAACATTGTAAGGGGAGGGGATGTCAATTACTGTGAACACTATGCTCACCCTCTTGGTGCCTGCCTGTACCTCCAAACTTATTGCTCCTAGGGGCCACGTCAGCGTTCTATTGAACCCGACCATTGGACTGTTGGACTGCTCTAGATCATCTTGGTGAAGGCCGAGCTCCTTGTAACATCTGACATACATGATGTCACAAGAGCTGCCTTGGTCAACCAGAATGCGCCTTACCTGGCACTCTTTAATCTTGAGGGATATTTCCAGAGCATCGTTGTGTAGATGCTGTACCATGTCTAGGTCAGCTTCAGTAAAGGACACCATTGGTCCCTGGTACTCGTCTGTCCTAGGCCTCTTTTGCTGGACCTGATACACAGTAAATCACATTGATCACTCGAGATCTGTCTACTTGCTGTTGTGGTGCTAGTAGAGGTGGTGCTGCTGGTGTTTGGGGTAGCCTTGCTTGCTCTTCCCTTGTCCTGACCTCATCTATTAGGTCTCTTAAGTGACCTTGTCTTACCAGATCTTCCAGATATGTCTTTAGGGCCTTGCACCCCTGAGTTAGATGCCCATCCTCATTGTAGTAAGGCTGGTTCCTAATCCTTTCTAGGACTTTGTAAATCGGGATCCGGAACACTGTGGTGACTGCCTGTGCAACCCTTAGTCCTGTTTCTTGTCTATTAAAATTTGTATTACCTCGGCCTCGCTTCGGCGAGCCGTTCCTCTTCTCTTGCTTTGACGCCTTTGTCTCTGGCGTGTCTTCCTCTACTCTCGCATATTTCGCGATTCTCGTCATAAGTTCCTCCATACTTTTTGGCAATGTCTTTGACAGTGACTTTCGAAGCAAACAGTCATCGTTCAGGCCATTCTTAAAAGATACGACCGCCACTTCTTGGTTGCACCCTGGTATTCAGTTAAACACCTCATAATACCTTTTGGCATAAGCCCTCAGGCTTTCATCCTTGCCAATTCTCAAAGCCATCAGGGAGTCTACCCTCAACGGCTATAGTTTGTTTGTAACAAACCTGGCCACAAACATCTCGGCCAGGCCTTCCCAACTTTTCACAGTCTCTTTCGGCAACTTGTGAAACCAGTCTAATGCGATTTCCTCAAAGGATAAGGGGAACACCTTGCAGAGCAACGGTCCGTTCCTGGTATACAGTGCCATTGAGTTCAAATAAAAGCCGACGTGAAAATTAGGATTAGACTTACTGTCGTATATCTAGAATCTCGGCATGTGATAATAAAATTTTGGTAGAAAAAAATATTAAAAAAAGAAAAAAAAAGGGTTAGGCCCGCCCATGCCCGAGGGTAGACCAAAGCCCATTGGCCCCGCCCAAGGCCCAGCCCACTGGCCCGTCCCCGAATACCCCTGGGCTTAATTTTTTGGCCCGTAGGCTGCCCGCCCCATCTCGTCCCAACCCGAATTTTGGCGGGAGCCCGCGAGGCCGGACATGGGCCTGGCCCAGCTCGGCCTGGCCCAAGCTCAGGTGGGCCAGGCCAGGCCAGATTTACACCCTTACCTGTGATTCTAAAAATTACATCTTGTCTCTTTAAGTTTCTGATTACATAACAATTGACCTATTTGATTAATAAATCGTGAACTCAATTATCAATTTTTAATGATATCATAAATATATTTTAATCAATTTAAAAATTTTATTATTGTATAAGAGAGTAGTTTATAATTTTATTTTTTATGACAATTATGTTACATAAAAAATTCTGACATTGGGTTATTTATAATTTTCAAAACTATAAGAGCCAATCTATATTTTAATCAAACCTGAAAAGGTATATTTATAATTTATCAAAAATTATAATTATAATTTACCTAAGAAAAAATGCTAACTCAAAAATTATAGGGTAAAGTATAAATACACTAACCATGGAAGAGAAGACTAGCTAGAAATACATTATTATTATAAGCTTTGTATTGGAAAATATTAGACGATTTCTTAATGATTCTTTTAATCATATATTGATTAACAGTTCTAAAATTTTTATTGTTATATGGACGGATAGTTAAAAATTTTATTTTTTTGTCAACTCTATTAAATGACAAATTCTGATAAAAGAGTATTTTTAATTTTTCGAACCACAAAGAACAATCTGTATTTAAATAAAACTTATGTATCCATATAATCCTTCAAGTTATGAAAATAATCTCTAACATATACTCATTTATATATTTGCCTTTTTGATATAACTCGAAATGATAATTATAATTTGCCAAATCAAAAAAGATGTTGAATAACCATTCATCATGGAATTAGACAAGGCAACCAGAGAAGAGAAGACTCGGTAAAAAGACATTATTATAAGCTTTGTATTGAAAAAAATTACAATCACTCTTAATTATATATTATATATAGAGATATATATACGTCTGACATGCCAACTTTGTCACCTCATTTCAAGCACGTAGGCATAGAAAGGTCAATTTGCTCTCATTGGTGAACAACCTTAGCTCCTTTGGAAATATATCGACGAATTCAAAACTCTCGTTTAAGAACATATTTAATTGAGCGGATTATATAAATATGATTAAAATTATTAGTTTAATTGAACGGATTATATAAATATGATTAAAATTATTAATTTATGAGACTTATATTTTGTTGTTTGGTTCAATTTTTATTATCTGAAATAGATTCCAATAAATATTTTACAACAAAATTGTGGAATCTTATAGGATAAAAAAAATAAGAAAAATTAGTGAAACATCTCCCAACAACTTTGTGTAGAGATTTTATTAGCTAAGATCCCTCATTATTTTCATAGAAAAAATTTGACTCAGATAAATTTTGCCCAATTCAGAGAAATTTTAGCCGACTTAAAAATATTTCATCCGATCCAGAGAAACTTTTCTCTGGTATGATCATAGAGAAATTTTCAAAATTTCTTTATAAAAATTGAAATTTCTGTAAGTCGGAATGAAATTTCTCTCAGTCAAGCAAGATTTCTCTGAGTCGAATTTTCTTTGTAGAAATGTTAAGAGGCCTTAACTACTATAAAAATACTGTATGTCCTTTTACTTATAAAATTTTAATATCGGGGATCTTAAAAAAAATTTCCCAAATGTCATAGCATAGATAGTCACTAAAAGGTCATTTCAAAAAGTCAAAAAAAAAGAAGAAGTCTTTTAACAATAAAATTTTAAAATGTTTTTATTAAATGTACCGTTGGAGACAAAATAATTTAGCCCAAAAGGGTTTACTTGTTAAGACAAAAAATTTAGTCCCAAAAAGATAATAATTCATCATTAAATGTTCAGTTTTGTCACTAAAAATAAAATATTGACACTTTTACACTTTTAGCAACAAAACATTTTCGTTCCTAAAAATTGGTTTTGTCTCTAAAATTCTCTCTAAAATCTTAATTTATTGTAGTGATTTTTATTTTATTTTTTTGATTTTTTTATCAGCAAAAATTGAAATAGTAATAAATAAAAAATATAAAAGATATCCAAATATTGTAAAACTTTAAACTTTTTCTTTCTTCAACAAATATTTTAATAAGTTCAGATATAAATTATAGGAAAAATTATACCCGCGGTGGTCCCTATATTTTACGTCTTGTGTCATTTTGATCCATACACTTTCAATTGGTTCAATTTTAGCCCTTAATTTTAGATTTTATGTCAATTTTGTCCAATTGATAATATTGTTAGTGTTTTTTAAAGAAAATTACCACTAAATTACTTTAGGTTAATTGATTGAGTTTAATAAGTTTATAATTTTGCCTTTAAAAATATGACATATGACACTTTTGTACGTATTTTTTCAAAGAGATGCTAAGAGTTATAATCAATTGGACCAAATTAAGACAAGTTGTAAATTCATGGTCAATCTAGAACTTATTCATAAAAACTTATGGTAGATGATAGTGCGGTGTGGTTGAAGTTGTCCGTCTAAAAAATAATAATAATAATAACTAAAAAAGAAAAAAAAAATGAAAGAGAAAAGTCAATAGCAGCGTTTCAATCGGCAATTAGAAAAAAATGAATGAGAAAGGGATTTAGTTGTTGAAGAACCGTTCGTCCTTGAAGTAAATTGTGAATGAGGAAAAATGTTACCCATTGAGGACTTGGTAATTATTCTCTCGTTTGCAATGGAAAATGTTTAATGAAAAATTCAACCACTCTTATCCATCTATATCTATAAATAGACACACATCCATGCTAGATATCTATCTCCTCCTTCAAGCAATTAGCCATAGAAATTTCAATTTTCTTCAATTACAATGGGCACTCACTTTATCTTTGTAACCATAGCCATCACGGCTTTGGCATCGCTTGTATCTGCTTCTGACCCTAGTCCTGTACAGGATTTTTGTGTTGCTATCAATAACTCTGCTGGTATATTTTATACTTCTCTCCCAACTTTGTGCCTTTCAAACTTAAGTGTTAGATTTTGAAATATAATTTAGTGACAAAACTTATTTATAGTGATTGTATTTTGATGATAATCATAACCTCAATTTTTAATTTTTCATTTTGAAGTCAAATATTGATTGATTAATTGTATGTTTGCATAAATATGTTTTTGTGTCATTTTGATAATCAATATTTTAGTGGTGCCAATTTCTTTTTCAAAGTATTAAATATGTATTAAGTTGGTTCCCTTGCAGACATCGTCTATTTTCATCATCAAAATAAGCAAAATTTTATAAATAAAAAATACAAATCAGCCAAAAAAATAAAAATAATTAGAAGTTAATTACACTTTTGGTCCTCAAAATATATGATATGTTTCATTTTGGTTTCCAATATTTTAATTGTTTAATTTGTGAAGGGCCAAATTTTAATTTGTTAGATGTCATTATTGTAATGTTATTGAAAATTGATTAGTTTATATAATATTTTCTTTCTTTCACCCAATTCTAACTGAAGCACAACTCCATTTTTGGTTTTTTTTTTTTTTTTGCATGCAGTGTTTGTGAATGGCAAAGTCTGCAACGACCCAAAGCTTGCCACAGCTAATGACTTTTTCTTTTCCGGCCTCCTTACTCCTCAAAGCACATCGAACCCAATTGGGTCAAAGGTCACTCCCGTAAACGTTCTACAAATACTAGGCCTCAATACTCTTGGCATCTCCTTGGCTCGAATCGACTTTGCACCTTATGGCCTCAACCCACCCCACACGCACCCTCGTGCAACTGAGATCATCGTAGTCTTGGAAGGTACTCTCTACGTCGGCTTCGTGACTTCCAACACTGACAACCGTCTCTTCACAAAGGTCTTGTATCCAGGAGATGTTTTTGTGTTCCCAGAGGGTCTCATTCACTTTCAATTTAATAATGGAAAGACTAATGCAGTAGCTCTTGCTGCCCTAAGTAGCCAAAACCCCGGAACCATTACAGTTGCTAATGCAGTATTCGGGTCGAAACCAATGATTTCTGATGATGTTCTTGCCAAGGCATTCCAAGTGGACAAGAAGGTGGTAGACCATCTTCAAGCTCAATTCTGGTATCCCAACAACTAGAGAAATAAACAATAGAGAACCCACGAATCTATTTGTTAAACTTGAAGCAAATATGATTTAATACATAGCATAAATAAGTGGGTTGGTAATGGATGATTTCCTTAAAAATTGTTTTCCTGTAATTTTATGATGATGACGTTTGTTACATTATTTCCTTAAAATTGTTTTCCTATAATTTTATAATATTGAAGTTTGTTAAATAGTACTGTCTCTCTCTCATATATTTTTTACACTCTCTTAATCTTTCAAACAATTCCCATATTCAATTGTTTAAGAGACGACAATGGACCAGCAAACTTTTGGTTATTAGAATCTTCCAAGTAGTTTAACTTGTCTATACTCCCTACGTCGAGGATATTAGAATTCAGTAACCAAAGCACAATTTGAAAAGAGATATTCGCACCCGTTTTTTGTTAGTTGTCTTTATCTAAAAATTACTCCAACAAGCTAGCTAAATTCTTCTAGTGAAGTAGCCTTTCACAGGTCTTGGGGGTCTCCACAGCTTAGTAATTTGCCTAATTATTTTACCTTCCCCAACTTTTTCTAGCTAAATTTAGCTATTCAAAAATCATTCTCTAAACATTAAAAAATAGAGAAAATTTCATTTTGCTCTCCAAACTATACATTGATGATCAATTTACACCGATACTTCTTATAATTTGAACTTTACACCTAAACTATTCAATTTTAGATCAATTTCACCCCTTGTGTCAACTGCCGTTTATAATTAGACGATATTTGCCGACGTCTTCATTTGAGATTTCATTTTACTCTCAAACTATCCCCAAAATATAAATTAGACCCCTATACAATATGAAGTTTGGGGTTCTATATTTTTAGATAGCTTGGGAGACAAAATAAAATTTCAAACAAAATTTCGGACTGCCTGTGCAACCCTTAGTCCTGTTTC
>NW_021024756.1:1698967-1741174 GCF_004153795.1 Camellia sinensis
GAAAGGTGAGGAGTCATATGATGTGAGGCTCCAGAATCAAAAATCCAAACAGAAGAAGAGATACCTGAAGAGGACCCAAGCAAACCTGAATGAAGAGAGGTAAGAGCGGAGGCAGATGGGGATGACTGAGAGGTGGACAAGATATGCTGAAGTTGTGCAACCTGAGCACTTAGGGAAGCCAAGTCAGGATCGGGAGCCGGAGTAGATGCAGTGTAAGCAGCAGGAGGTCGGAAAGTACTCGAAGTAGTACCGCGGAACTGTGTCTGAGAAGACGGAGCAGGCTGACGTCCCTTTTTAGGACAATTGTTCTTCCAATGACCCCTCTGATGGCAGAAAGCACACTCATCTAGCCCTAATGGTCCTCTCTTGGGTTTCGCAGTGGCCTGAAGTTGATGAGAAGGAGGGGTCGATAACAAGGGCGGCTTGGCAGGAGCCAAGAACACAGAAGGAGGCAAAGTCTGACTGGCCGTCTTAAGACGGGTTTCCTCGGAGAGGAGTTCACGAACAATAGCATCCACAGAGGGAAGAGGAGATCGGTGAAGGATGCCACCTCGAATAGCCTCATACTGAGGGGAGAGAGCTGTTAAGAACTGGACTAAACGACCCTGTTCCCGAAACTCAATATAAGCGTCTAGTATCTTGAGACTAGGTGGTTCCATAAGAGCCAACTGATCCCAGAGACCTGTCATCTCAATATAAAAGTCCTGAATAGTTTGATCCCGCTGACGAGCACCCTGAATAGTTGTTTCCAACTCATACCGCTTGGCAAAATTGGACTGTTGATAAACACCGCCTTGCGACGAGAATAAACTAACAACGGAGGAGAAGAAGAAAGAGAAGGAGAAGGAGAAGGCGAAGGAGGAGGCGAAGGAGGAGAAGTAGTCAGAGGTGAAGCAGAAGGAGAAGATGGAATAAGCTCAGGAGGAACTGTGGAGATGTACTCATCAGATAGGACCTCAGAAGGAAATTGATCAATATCAACCAAATCCTCTTTGGAAACTGGGGCGGTGAGAGGAGGAAGCTGAAAGTAAGATAGAGTGCATTTTGTTGTATATGTAAGATTTCTAAACAACCTGTATATTAGATTGAATTAATTTGAACAAAGAATACATACATCATTTATATAGAGTACCACTAATTCCTAATCCTACATGAATACATCACTGAGATATATAAAAGTCTAATAGATATAGGACACTTATTCCTAATCCTAGGAGAACACATATTCTCACACCCCCGCTCAAACTCAAGGTGTTTTAGCAGAAAACACTGAGAGTTTGTCAAGAAAAAAACGAAACCGAGCAGTGGTGTGAGTCTTAGTGAAGAAGTCAGCAAGTTGCAGAGCCGAAGAGACAAAAGGAAGCGAGATAAGGCCAGACTGTAGATGCTAACGGACGAAGTGACAATCAAGCTTAATATGCTTTGTCCGTTCATGGAACACAGTGTTATGAGCAATTTGAATAGCACTTCGGTTGTCACAATAGAGAGAGGTCGGGGAAGATTGAGGGACGCCCAACTCAAATAAGAGATTACGAAGCCAGACAATTTCAGCAGTAGCATGAGCCATAGCACGATACTCAGCTTCAGCAGTAGAACGGGCAACAATAGTTTGTTTCTTGCTTTTCCAAGAAATTAGGGAATCGCTAAGAAACATACAGAAACCAGAAGTAGATTTACGATCATTAACATCACCAGTCCAATCAGCATCAGCATAAGCCACCAAGTCTAAGGAAGAAGTAGAAGAGAACAGCAAGCCCTGAAAGATGGTACTGCGAAGATAGCGAAGAATCCGAAGCAAAGCAGCTCAATGTGTAGAGCGAGGGGTAGAAACAAACTGACTAATCACGTGGATAGCATAGACAAGATCAGGGCGAGTAACTGTCAGATAAACTAAGCAACCTACACGCTCGCGATATCACGTAGGATCATCTAAAGGAACCCCATCAGTAGTGTTGAGCTTTACATTAAGCTCAATGGGGGTATTAGACAGCTTAGTGTCAGTAAGTCTGGCACGATGGATAACCTCGTTAGCATACTTAGTCTGCGATAGAAAGTAACCCTTGGGAGAAGAAGCCACTTCAATGCCAAGAAAATTCTGCAATGGTCCCAGATCCTTCATTTCGAAGGTGCGGAAGAGATGCTGCTTGACCTCAGAGATAGCAGAAGAGTCAGAGCCGGTGATGATCATATCATCTACATATAGTAAGAGAGCAACAAAACCAGCCGAGGTATGTCTTAGAAATAAAGCAGAGTCGAAAGCAGAAGAATGAAACCCAAGCTCGGTAACAACAGTCTGAAAGCGATCATACCAAGCACGAGGAAACTGCTTCAGACCATATAGAGCACGCCGAAGACGACAGACTTGGCCAGAGGAATGGTGAAGACTAGGGAGAGGACGCATGTAAACCTCCTCAGTGAGATGGCCATTAAGAAAAGCATTCTTAACATCCATCTAATAAAGAAGCCAAGAACGAACAGCAGCGACAGAAATCAAAGTACGGACAGTAGTCATCTTGGCAACAGGAGCAAATGTCTCATCATAATCAATACCACACTCCTGGGAGAAACCTTTGGCCACCAGACGAGCTTTGTAGCGCTCAAGAGAACCATCAGAATGAGTCTTGACTTTGTAGACCAATTTGCAACCAACCAGATTCTTACTAGCAGGTAAAGGAACCAACTCCCAAGTACTAGTTTTGTGTAGAGCAAACAACTCATCCTCCATAGCTTGAACCCAATGAGGATCCTGACAGGCCTCCTTGTAAGACTGAGGTTCTACAAAGAGTGAATAGCAGACAAAAAAGTACGATAGGAAGCAAAAAAACAAGTACTAGACCAACCCAACCTTTTTGAAGGATGACGCGCTCGAGGAGGATATCGGTGTGTAGTAGGATCAGAGTCGTCAGAAGCAGGAGGATCAACAGTAGGAGTAGAGACATCTAGTAGAGAATGAGCCTTGCGTCGAGAATAAACTAACAATGGAGGAGAAGAAGGAGGAGAAGACAAAGAAGGAGAAGAAGTAGTTAGAGGTGAAGTAGGAGGAGAAGATGGAATAAGCTCAGGAGGAACTGTGGAGATGTACTCATCAGATGGGACCTCAGAAGGAAATGGATCAATATGAACCAAATCCTCTTTGGAAACTAGGGTGGTGAGAGGAGGAAACTGAAAGTAAGATAGACGTTTGAGAAAGACAACATGACGGGAGACATAAAGGCGACGAGAAACAGGGTCATAACAGCGATAACCTTTCTGAGTGAGACTATATCCCAAAAAAACACATAGGACAGACCGGGCACTAAGTTTAGTCCTATCTTTACGGGGTAAAAGGACAAAACACGCAGACCCAAACACACGAAGGAGAGAGTAATTAGGAAGTTGAGAAAATAAAGCCTCATAAGGAGACCGACCAGAAAGAAAAGGGGTAGGCATACGGTTGAGAAGAAAAGCAGCAGTAAGAATTGCCTCACCCCAAAACGGAGGCAGAAAAGAAGAGACCTAGCTGTCTCAAGAAGATGACGGTGTTTACGCTCAGCTCGGCCATTTTGGGCAGGTGTATCAGTACAAGAAGTTTGGTGAATGGTACCCAAGTTGGCCAAATATTAACAGAATTCAGTTTTAAAGTATTCCCCACCCAAGTCAGACCGCAACACTTTAATAGTAGATCCAAACTATGTAGTGACCATAGATTGGAAAGTACGATATATCTGGTAGAAGTCAGACTTATGAGTCATAAGATAAACCCACGTGTAATGGGTGCAATCATCAACAAAAGACACATAGTATATTGAACCCCCTTTAGTAAGAACAGGAGAGGGTCCCCAAACATCAGTATACACAAGAGAAAAAGAAGAAACAGAAATAGATGTACTTTTATTAAAAGGTAAAGCTGACATTTTGGCAAGTTTACACCCCCGACATTCATCAATTTGACTAGGAAAAACTTTACCCAACAATCCTGACTGAGCTAAAGACCGTAAGCGGTCAACAGACAAATGACCGAGACGAGAATGCCATAAGTAAAACTGACTCGACTAAGAATCTAATTGAAACGAATAAAGTGCAGCTGGAGAGGTAGATAAAGGGAGATGCAAGCTTTCAACCACATAGAGATCTCCAACTCTACGGTCGATCCCAATCTGCTTCTTGGACACCCGACCCTGTACACAACAAATAGAAGAGGAAAAGATAACATCAAAACCAGATGCATCAAGTTGACTGATAGATAATAAACTAACAGATGACTGAGGGACGTAAAGAACAGAAGGAATAGTAACAACAGACATGGCGGATAGTAAGACAGACCCAATAGACAAAACAGACATACCATACCTATTAGCAGTATTAATAGTAATAGGAACGGGTGGGGGAATACAGTTTTGAAGTAAGGAAAAGTGAGGAGTCATATGATGAGAGGCACCAGAATCAAAAAGCCAGACAGAAGAAGGGATACTTGAAGAGGACCCAAGCAAATCTGAATGAAGGGAGGTAAGAGCAGAGGCAGATGGCGATGGCTGAGTAGTGGACAGGATATGTTAAAGTTGTGCAACCTGAGCACTCAAGGAAGCCAAGTCAGGATCGGGAGCCGGAGTAGAAGCAGTATAAGCAGTAGGAGGTCGGAAAGTAACCAATGTAGGACAGCGGAACTGTGTCTAAGAAGATAGAGCAGGCTGACATCCCTTCTTGGGACAGTTGTTCTTCCAATGACCCCTCTGATGGTAGAAAGCACACTCATCTGGCCCTAATGGTCCTCTCTTGGGTTTCGCAGTGGCCTGAAGCTAATGAGGAGGAGGGGTCGATAACAAGGGCGGCTTGGCAGGAGCCAAGAACACAGAAGGAGGCAAAGTCTGACTGGCTGTCTTAAGACGGGTTTCCTCGGAGAGGAGTTCACGAACAATAACATCCACAGAGGGAAGAGGAGATCGGTGAAGGATGCCACCTCGAATAGTCTCATACTGAGGGAAGAGAGTTGTTAAGAACTGGACTAAACGACCTTCTTCCCGAAACTCAATATAAGCGTCTAGTATCTTGAGACTAGGTGGTTCCATAAGAGCCAGCTGATCCCAGAGACCTGTCATCTCAATATAAAAGTCTTAAATAGTTTGATTCTGCTAACGAGCACTCTGAATAGTTGTTTCCAACCGTTTGGCAAAGTTGGACTGCTGATAAACACCGAGTAAATAATCCCACACTTCTTTGGTAGTACTGCACTTGGAAAACATCATTCCAATACAGTCATCCATAGAATTATGAAACCACTTGAGACTAGGTGGTTCCATAAGAGCCAGCTGATCCCAGAGACCTGTCATCTCAATATAAAAGTCTTGAATAGTTTGATTCCGCTGACGAGCACTCTGAATAGTTGTTTCCAACTCATACCGTTTGGCAAAGTTGGACTGCTGATAAACACCGAGTAAATAATCCCACACTTCCTTGGTAGTACTGCACTTGGAAAATATCATTCCAATACGGTCATCCATAGAATTATGAAACCATGTTAGAACTTGGGCATTATCACAATCCCAAGTGTCACAGGAAGACAAATACCCTTCTACCTTCGGGTCCGATGGACGAGGAGCAAAACTAGAAACATAGTCCCATTTTTTTTGACCAAGAAGAAAATTCTTCATGACACTGGCCCAATAGGCATAATTTCCACCAGTTAGTTTACATTTGATGGCTTGGATTTTAGTATCCGACATTGTAATAAAACAAAGTTTGTGATAAACAGACAAATATAGGGCTTGAGTGCAATATTCCTGAAATAGGGTCTTAAATAGAAATAGCCAAGTTGAAGCACAGAGATCACAGAGATCGCGAAGCGCAGAGAGAGAGAGAGAGAGACTGAAGCTGAGATCAATATTCAGACGGAGCTCGCGAAGATCTCAAACAGAGATCGCGAAGCACAAAGGAAAACGAACACTAAAGCTAAGATCGATCTTCAGACGGAGCTCGCGAAGCACAGAGGCAGACGAACCAAATTAACTAGAGAGCCGAAGTAGATGGCTGCGAATCTATTCAGACAGAGATCGCGAGGAAGAGAGAGGCCTTCGCAAGACGAACCAGAGAGGGCTAGGGTTTCGAACCCTCGCGAGTCTGGAGAGAGAAAAGTCGCGACTCCAATGGTGACAAACCAGTCGAACCAGAGAGGGCTAGGGTTTTGAACCTAGCTCTGATACCATGCTAAACAAAACTGTATATTAGATTGAATTGATTGAACAAAGAATGCATACATCATTTATATAGAGTACCACTAATTCCTAATCCTACATGAATACATCACTGAGATATATAGAAGTCTAATAGATATAAGACACTTATTCCTAATCCTAGGAGAACACATATTCTCACAATATCATCTTTTTTTGCTTCTTGTGGTTTAGTCATCAAATTTTTTTGTTGTTGTTGTTGTTGTTGTTGTTTTATTTTATTTTATTTTTTTTTGAATATTTTTGTTTTCAAAATGCCAAATCCTTCAATAAAATTATTTTTTTCCAAAAGTGGCAGCAGAGGTGGAGTCGGTGGTAGTGTAGTCATATTAGTCAGATTTTAATTTAGAAAGTATTTCACATTTTGAAATAAAAAATCGATTTCTATCCAAGTAATATTTTTTATTGATCTTAGTTTTTTGTCGAAACAAGTGCCAAAAAATAAATTTCAAAAAGTATTTTCTGCCTAAAGATATTACTCATTACATAAAATCTTGAAACATAATTTAATGACATTTTGGTACATAGACATAAGCTTAGAATAGAAGATAATTACAGTCCCCCTTATGGTTAGCTTTGATAAGTATGTGTTTTAATTTCTCTTTTTTTTTTTTTTTTGGATTATGTTATTAAAAAAAATTTAAAAAAACTATTTTTTTAATCTCTTTTTAGAGCCTTTTTTTTTTCCGTAATGTGATTGATGTAGATAATGTAATTCATCATATTTATATTGGTTAGTGTGATTAATTTAGATTATGTGATTCATCATATTTATATTGATGTTTTAAAAAAAAAATCACAAATACATTTATGATTAATGTAAGCTTTTTATTTAGGTGTAATGATTGATGAAAGATACCAAATAGTTTTAGCATATGAATATTTTAGTTTTTAGTTTTTTTCTACTGGTAAAGAAATCTTTTTTACATAGGTGTGAAACCAAATGAGACCCACTTAATATGAAAAAAAAGGTATATTTGGTTTTTCAATTAATTTTTGTGTTTCTTGATTTTAATTTTCTTTTTTTTTTAAAATTTTCCAAATAAGAAATTAGATGAGCATATCAGCTTAAGGTTGCTATTGAGTTTTGTGAACTCTATTATTCTCTCACCATGCTAATTCAAACCGTTCATTATAAATATATTAATTTTGTAAGATTGCCGTTTAATCAAACCATTCACCATGCTAATGTAAGATTGGTGTTTAATTAATTTTGTCTGACACTTTCATGTACATGACATATTTATCATCCTAGTGATCAAAGCGCACAACACACAATTATTAATTAGCTTTTAGTTTTCAAACACTAATTTAATCAATACTTAACATGACACCATTCAATTATATTTTGACAACTGAGACGGCTGCAAGCTTAACATCACTCAAATGGCCTACCAATGCCGTGGTGACAAACCCGATAGAGCCAATGCTGCGGTGACAAACCCGATAGAGAATTGAGTGACTGCAGTCAGAATAGCAGGTGCAGCTATCTGCCACATCTTCTTTGATTCATCCCAACATTTTCTGTTAATTTTTCCGTCTCCAGATCAAGCTTAGCCACCTGTCTACTTGCTTCAGGACTCTTTCTTCCCAAAACCACCCTATTCACTCAAATGGCCCACCAATGCCGCGGTGACAAACCCCATAGAGAATTGAGTGACTGCAGTCAGCATAGCCGGTGCAGCTATCTGCCACATCTTCTTTGATTCATCCCGACATTTTCTGTTAATTTTTCCGTCTCCAGATCAAGCTCAGCCACCTGTCCACTTGCTTCAGGACTCTTTCTTCCCAAAACCACCCTATTTGATTTAGAGTTACATGCTTGAAAGTGTTGGACAATCTTCACTGTATTTAAAAAGATTAAATTCTGTTGTGTACAAAACAACAACAAGAATATAAAGAAATAAAGAAAATGAGAGAATTTGTTTGATTACAAAAATCAAACTCGAAATAAAAATAAATAAATAAAATTTGTTACAAAAACAAAATTAAAATCTGATTAAATAAACAAATAAAAACAGAATAAAATTAAACAACTTACTTGGTTAATTTATTTGAATAATTTTTCTGATCAAGTCCAGTGTTTGACACTGTGTCCTTAAGACAGATTCGTCCTCTCCACGGTGCTTTCAGAATTTGGACGTCTATCTCCCAGGATAAAATGATCTTATCAACAAATAAAAGCAGCACTACAATTTAATCGTTCGTCGAACACACAAAGTGTTTACACTCATTCTTTCAGAAATAAGATGCAGCAAAATGCAGAGATTTAAAGCAGAGAATGGAGTATGAAAATTGGAGTGAAATCCAAATGGGAGGCTAGTCTATTTATAGATGTAAAGGTGGCTCTTGGTTTTGAATTGAACAGGTATGAAACCTGTTAGTTTCAAATTTAAACAGATTTGAATCTGTTGGGTTAATAATTCAAACAGATAAAAACGGGAAGGGCTCTGCTTGGATGAGCAATAAATCCAAACCAGTTTAATTCTGTTTGAAACCGGGAAGAAACAGATAAAAACGGGAAGGGCTCTGCTTGGATGAGCAATAAATCCAAACCAGTTTAATTCTGTTTGAAACCGGGAAGGGCCCTGTTTGGATGAACAATAAATCCAAAACAGTTTAATTTGAATTCTGGATTTTATTTTACCAAAAAATAAAATTAAATTCAAATATTTTTTGCGCAAAAAGATTAGAAGCCCAACCCGTCCGATCGGACGGACAACAGAGTGCGCGCGTGTGGTGATTTTTTGAGTCCAATGGGTCTAGCCCATTTTGCCCATAACCTCTCTCTCTAAAACACTTGGGTACCCCTTGGGGCACACCCCAAGTATCTAACCCAAGCCTTATAAACCCTTTCAAAACTTCCCACCAAATCAATGTGGGACAAGCCAATTTACAACCTTAAGGAATTTCTACCAAAACTCCATTTTCATGGAGCACACTTTGGCTTCAATTTCTCATTCACTCGGTAATGGTTTTAAGCAACCAAATATACCATGTGAATCACAACGCGGCATAGAACGCGTTACCATTTTGACCCAAGTAAATCGACACTCGGGGCCTACCTAAAAATAGACCAAACTTGAGAAAAAATTCTGATTTTACCCAGAATTTTTCTACCATTTCCAACAGAAAGTTGCACCCACATAACTTTAAATTCACCTGAACAAAACTGAATGAACCTGAACTGACTCTATTCGATTTGGCTAATTTCAATTTGGCTAATTCTTCTGTAATAGCTAGGGATAAGAAGGGCAGCTCAACATGCTAGGAATCTACTTGCAGAGATCATGGATCATAAGCATCATCACCGCTTTGTTTCTGACACTGATCTATGTCTTCTCATCACTATTGCTAAAGCTCCTTCATCAAAACAAAGACATCTCTGTCCTTGCCGGGAACTACTGTAGATGGGTAATTCTTCAATTGCATACGCCCTCAACTTTCCTATCCAATCCAATCTCGAAGCAAAGTTTGGGTCATGACTGCAGTTTCAATAGTAGCTTTGGGAATTCATGTGTTGTTGAATTGGGTTCTGATGACAAATCTTAGAAACAATCTTCTTGGCGCTGCCATAACTGGGAACATTTCATGGTGGATTCTTGTCTTGGCTCAGATAGTGTATGTGATTTCTGGATTTTTCCCGATGCGTGGACTGGTTTTTCCTTATTGGCCTTCAGGTCGTTGACAGGTTTCTTGAAGCTCTTACTTGCCTCCTGTAATGTTATGGTTGGTACATGCACTCAGATTTTATAATTCACAAAGAAATACTTTTAAAATTCATCCCGTTTATGCAAATATTATTTGTGGTGACAGCTTGGAGCTATGGTATTACACCGCAGTGATCCTCATGGTGGGAGCTTTGCAGAATCCAGCAATTGCTGTAGTTGTCTCTCATAGCACTCTCTTGATATGGGAAAGTCATTGGGAAATTGTTTTTGCCTTTGAATCAAAAGTTCACATCATTCAAACTACAGTAAACTGTGCAAACTATTGCAATGAGAATTTCTCACAACATATGAGCTGCAACAACCGTGATTTTGATATCGTCTTCTTGAAATTGCAGGGATTGCAGTAGGTGCAGGCTGGCAGTTTCTGGTTGCCTTTATAGACATAGGGAGCTACTATAAGATAATTGTTTGAAGCAAGCCACCAAACAACATCCCTGCCCAGATGCCCTTTGCACTGAGGATGTTGGTTGGTGGCTTGCTTCAAACGGTTATCTTATTGTTCATCATAATTCGAACAAACTGGAACAAAGAGATAAAAATCAAGACATCTCAGTCTCAAACTTTTATAGTGTTGGTCATGAAACAGAGCATTGTTTCTAATGCTATATAGGGTAATCTACTTTTTTCTTCATTTTCAAGTGTGTGGAACAATACAGTAACCTTTCAAACACTTCCAATGCTCACAACCTGCAAGAATGCGCTTTGTCTCCAATCATTTGTTGCGAAATTTAATCAAATCACTTAATAATGCAGGATCTGCAAGCTGAGCAGCGTGTTAGAACATGGGGTGGTCCAACTGAGCTTCAACGAACTTCAACTTGTTCAACGCAACGGATTTGTGAAATATAAACCAGTAGTGCTTGAATAATGCATGAGAGGAAGATGTGGAAAACTTCTATTTTTCTATGTCATTCTGAGGGTTTTTTTTTTTTGGATTTGTTTACTTACTTTATCAACCCTTCATATTTTTGTTTAGTATTGTCCATTTTTTAATAAAGCTTCGCCCTCTTTTCTTTATTGTTTGTTTTTTTTCCAAATACAGAAACCCTTCATTTAGAGCATATTACCACCTAAGATGAAGTGTAAGATGGAAAATGTGGGTGAAATTCAAAAAAAATAAAATAATAATTTAGAGAAAGGTGCATTGTGTTGCGGTCAAACTCGATCCAAGTCATCAAGTTCAGTCGAAAAGCATCTCATCCCCTAGGTCAACCTTCAATCTCTAAACTTTCTAGTTCATACAAGATTCGGAGCAAAATAAAAGTAACCAATTCTATTGAATGAAATTTAATGATTGGGCCTAATTAATGTCCATTTGGATTGATAATGAAAAAGGAAAGAAGGAAAAAAATTCACACAAAAAAATGAGTGTCATAAAAGAGGGGTTGTTTCGGAGAGCAAGTCGAACGTTTGACAGTATGAATGTTTTGATGAATGATTTTAAAATTCGATTGGATCTGGGATAGGAATAGTTGGTTCATGTCATGCTTTTTTGACAGTAACTGTGGGTATCAATTGGTTTGCACCGTGCACGTATGTACTCAACATGTTCCACTCTTCATTCAAAGAAATATACCCCAAAAAAGAAAATTCTTCAAATCAAAAGCAAGGTTCTAAACCTAAGTGTCAAACAGGTGCTCTCTTGTTTCTCAAAAAAACTAATTCTGAGAAACTGCTCACCCCTTACTTTTGATTATCAGTTTCTGTTGTGGACATGTTAATTTATGGTTATACTCTTAGATTTTTTTATTTTTTATTTTTTTAAAAATAGAAAAAGACCCAAATGAACTATAGAATATTATTATTATTTTTTATGATAAATGTAGACAAGTAGTGAATAACAAAAAATAAAAATTAATTGAAAAAGCTACTTCACAGCTTATTTAACAAACACTATTCAGCAACTTAAATCTATAATTCAATAGCTACACCAAACAGATTAATAACTTCTGATTAAAGTCATAATCGATAATCTATTAAGGTATAATTTATAATTTGTTTTAACAGTTACACCAAACGGGCTTAGGAACTCAACTAGAAAACCAAAAACAATGCAGATGTAAAAACCATGATCTTTATACATACAAAGATATATCATTGATATTCAGAGTGTACATACACTACACTTCCCTTATAATTCTGTGAAAATAAAACACAGCATTATTGTCTCACCTATTAACATCAGACCTAAACCTATGCCAGTTGCAGGGCTTCTTCACGTTTAATGTCGAACACCTTGATAAGAACATCTTCCACAACCTAGTCAAAACCATTTAGGCACAAAATTATGACTAATTTTAAGCTCATGGCATGAAATTCTCACTCTAGCAATGAAAGTGTTTCTATTGGTTTGCAAAACATTGATAGTAGTGGAACGATAAATCACAATAAATACAATTACCTTATCAGGAGTAGAGGCACCGGATGTTACCCCTATTGTGATTGGACCCTCTGGTAGAAAGTTCTCCTTCTCAACCAGCTCACCGTGCTGTTAACAATAAGACAATTTGAACATAAATGAACAAGAATTAGATTTTGGAAACAAATGATAGGTTGCAACATTGGAATTATTAGCATGCACCTACCATCAACTTGTGACTTATTTTGTTTCCGGGACCAATTCTCTGCTCACTATCAATCCAATAAGATGGAATTCCACGCTCCTCTGAAATCTCTTGAAGGTGAGAAGTGTTACTTGAGTTCCATCCCCCGACAACTAACATAAGATCCAGCTGTTCCTCCACCAGCTTATACATGGCATCTTGTCGCTCCTGAAATGGAGAAGGATTAATTAGAAGAAGCTTCATGAAGGCCAAAAACACAAAATATAAATACTTGGTGCAAGTTTGGCTCATGTTTTCATTCATTTTCTTGTTTATTTTCAAAAATTTTGAAAACAAACACACCACGTAAGCCAAGTTTCAATATCAATACATGAACAGGGGAAAGAAAGAAAGACAGACAAGGCAAAATGCATAAGCATAAATGAATGAATAAAAACAAAACACCCCAACACATTGTACAATGCTCTACAATAATAGACCATAAACAAATCATTATCCTGAAAATGACAAAACCAATAGATTGGAGGAGAGAAAATACTTGAGTTGCATCACAGATTGTATTGAAACTTATGAAGTGCTCGTTGAGGTTTTCCACTCCAAATTTACGCATCATAGTCCTCTCTGCTAATTTCCCTGTGAAACAGGAAAAAAAACTTAGAATCCACAACTTGCAATTTGTTGGTAAATATGATAGATTATGATAGGTAAAAATGTAACTAACCAATCTCTTCGGTTTCACCCTTAAGCATTGTAGTTTGATTTGCAATACCAACTTTAACCAAGTCACTGTCTGGATCAAACCCCTTAGAAACCGCAAATTTGAATTTCTGTGGTAAACCAAAAATATTTGCATGAAACTCGGCCACATTTTTAAAAAATAAAGAACAACAAGCAATCGAAACTTCACCTCCAAAAATGCCTCTTTGGTTGAGCTAGATCCATCAAGCTCACCCCCAAGAATGTAATCACAAACATACATTGCCTGGATTAAGTTGAGAAATTCATATAATTAAAATTTTGTCATAAAGGCCAGGCTTAATTCTTGATTACAATATACATGTTGCTTAAAGTACAGAAAATTACAAAACATTAAAAATTAAGGGAAAGTTTCTACAGAGAATAGCAGCCACGATAAAAATACCTCTGCCATGTTCTTCACAATGATATACTTTCCTGCAAAAGATGCAGTTGCTACAGTCTCCTCATGAGAATATTTACCATGAATAATTGAAGTATACTCTCCCTTTTTGTGCTTTTCAACAGTATTCCAAACCTTCACAAAAATTACAAAAATGTCGAATCTCAAATGTTGAAGGATACAGGACATATAATTAAAGAGCTGCAGACAAAGAAACATCAGCAACAGCTCAGTCACTGGAAAAGATACCTTAGATACCCATGGGCAAGTGGTATCAACAATTTGTACATTTTTGTCATTCAAAACCAACATCTCATCCACTGCGGCTCCAAAAGCAGGCAGAACCACGACATGATCCTTATCAACAACATCAAATTGTTTCTTCCCATCCTTGATAGGGATATTTTGAACATCCATCTCTTCCAACCTCTGATACAACAAATCAAATAATTTACTAGCTGCAATGAGTGTTTAATAAATAAGAAGGAAAACACTAAATACCACAAAGAGTGGACTTGTTTAACTGCCCTTCTAAAGAAAACAATTTTAGCAAAACTTCAATCAAGTCAACCAATTTCACAGGCCATGCAGTCAAGTTTGTAAGCATCGATTGTGCTGTAGGTAGGTTTAGATAGAGAAATCAAACAAAAGCATCACCAAAATATTTAAAAATTCAAATCAAAACATGATCTAGACTATTCATGTTACATATTGATTCAAACTCCCTTCCACCTCAACTCAACTCAACAAGGCCTTGTCCAAACTACATGAATCTTGTTTCGCTGTTCTGCTCAATTAAGGACCACATTTCAGAGAAACCACATACTAACATGTCTTTTCTCGCTATCTTAACCCAAGTCAATTTTGGTCTCCCTCATCCCCTAGCATTGCCCTCATGTGGATACTCTCACTCACATTATTTATGCACTTCATGTTCATGTGAGGTTTAACAAAGGATTGTACCAATTGTCAAATCCCTAAATTTTAAGTACCAATGCAAAGGAAACGATTAACATGAATTACCCTAGTGTAGGAGGTCAAATTTACTTGCATGGCAAACAAGTATTAGCAAATCTAAGTGACCATAAAAACTTCTATATCCCCATCTTATGAAATTTGGATAGAAAGACATATAGACCTTGTTGACAGTTGGATTGTGAATAATTTCATTGGTTATCCAAATCTTCTCCTGAGGAAACTGTTTTCTCGCCTCATAAGCAATTTGGACTGCCCTCTCAACACCCCAGCAAAAGCCATAAGATTCTGCAAGTTTCACAGTAATGTTTCCCCATGTATATTCATTTCCATTATCCTTCAAAGTCTTTATGATGTCACCTGAAATTTTCCAACAAATTAACAAGCTCAGAAATCAATCACAGTTCTGATACTAATTCAATTATATTATTCCTTAGTATCATCAATAAAATCAAATTCTAAAAAATTGTAAAAGAAAAAAGGGAAATTTTTGAGCTAAACTGAGCTAACCCTATACACTTCAGGAGCTCAAGAGTAGAAAATCTAGAGCATAAACTTCTTTTCTTTTCTCTTATCTGTTTTCTCGGGAACCAAACAGATGAAGTAAAATTCCGAATTTAATGCTCTCATAAATTATATTATTCCATAGTTACATCAATAAAATCAAATTCTAAAAATTTGGAAAATAAAAAAGGAAACTTCCTAGCCAAATTGAGTTATTCCTAGATACTTCAGGACCTCAAGAGTAGAAAATCTAGAACATATACTTCTTTTCTTTTCTGTTCTGTTCTCAGTTTTCTCGGGAACCAAACAGATGAAGTAAAATTCTTAACTAAAGAGACACTTCGCAAATCGAAAAGAAGTGAAAGATTTTGAAAGAATTTCAACTTTCATTACAAAAATAAAAATAAAAATAAAAGTCAACTCGATAAACAATGATTAAAATACAAACAGCACAAAGAATTTTCTTTTCTTTTCCTCCTTTTTCTCGGGAACCAGCAAATCCATAGAACTTACTGCTGCTCAAATTCCCAATTTTACGCTCAACTTAACTGCAGAGACACGTCGGAAATCAAAAAGAGGCGAAAGATTATGAAAAAAACTCAACTTTCATCGTGAAAACGATAGAAAAAAGAGAAACGTCCACTCCAAAAAAAAAAAAAATTATCAAAAAACAAAAAGCACAAAGAATTCAATTTTCTTTTCTTTTCTTCTCTTTTCCTCCTTTTTTCTCGGAAAATCTCGAGCACAGTAAATCCACAAAACTTACTAGTATACTCGCGATTCATGAGCTCAAGAGTCTCTTCTTTGTGTCCAAACCCTCTCCGATTATAATTCTTGCTCCTCGTCAAGTTCTTCCGGAACACCTTCGCATCGAAATCCTCATCGACAGCCACCGACGGCGACGGAGACTCGCCGGCGGAGCATCGGACGGAGAGAGGTTTCCGGCAGGGGAAGACTCTGAGCCCCGGCAACGAGATGTCGGTGCGAGTGGTGAAACGACAGAGTTGCAGAGAAATCGCCATGGATTTGGGGAGAGTGCGAACGTTAGTTGGGGAGAAGAGAGAGTAGTGTTATGTACATGTATGGTGCGCGTTTTGTGTTTTATTTATCGAGCTGTCGAATCGAAGCTCGTGATTCATGTTTTTTTTTTGTTAATTATTTATTTTTAATTAATTTTTAGGGTGTGTGTGTGTTGTGTTTCTCACTTTTCTCTGGAATTATATGAGGTTGGCGTTTTGTGTGTGAGGATCGATCGCCGTTTTGATGCTGTGAAGCACGAACCACATGGGTATGGGCATGGGTATGGGTATGGGTTTGGGTTTGGGTTTGGGTTTGGACTTGGCTTAGGAGAATGAGTCTTTAATTGACCAAACTATTATCGGATAAGGGGTAGCAGTGACTGTGGTGCCTCCATTTGAGGTGTATTATGGCTTTATTTTTATGATTCAAATCGTTCATTTTGTAGGATTTGTTGAGTACTTCATGCCTACCAAAAATCATATTAATCGGATATCCAAAACTATATGATTGAATTGCATATTATTTATGTTATTTCTCAAAATAAAACTTATTATTTATTTTTTGGTTGTCGATCATATAATTGTTAATATCCGATTAATATAATTTTTGGTAGGCATGAAGTACTCAACAAACCCTACGAAATTGACGGTTTGGATCATAAAAATAAGACCATAATACATTTCAAATAGAGGCACCACAGTCACTGTTATGCTTCACGCACAGCAGTGACCCCTCATCCATTATCATCTTATTTGATTTTAATTTTAGTTTTGATTGATTTTTTAAAATTAATATTTTTATTTTGAAGTTTTTTTTAAAAAAAATTTGGTGAATTCTTTTAATTTATTTTCTAAATATATAATTTAAATATATCTAAAAAATAAAATATTTGTGAAAAATATTTTAAAATTTTAATAAATACACAAAAATACAAAAATGTACTAAATTTTTATATATTTTTATATTTTTTGTATTTAATTAATTTTTTATTTTTTTTTCATAAATATTATATTTTTTAAGTATATTTAGGTTAAATGCATTTAAAAATATAAAATAAAATATTAAAAAATTTAATTAAAAATTTAAAAATATGAAAAGTAAAAAATTTAATTTTTTGAAAAGTTAACTCAATTTTATAAACCAAACAAGATGATTGAATTTGGGTTATTGAAGTTGGCTGGATTAAAAACTTCTTGGTGGCTCAACGTCCATTTGGCTATGATAATTGTAGTTATTTTTTTGGGGTCTTGTTAATTTATATTTTTAAGACATGTGATAATGAAACTTAAAAGTATTACACATTATTTGTTACATCTATACTATATATTAAGCAAAAGAAAATTTTTAACCGCAAGGTCTATGGGAGCTCCAATATCTCAATCTGAATTTTTTAATTTTTTTTTTTTAAAAAAAAAACTCAGCATTTATTGATTTGGTCAAAATCTCCTCATCAGCATTTATTAACTTCTTTTAATCCGCATGTCTTTCTATATGCCTGTATTTATTGATTTGGACAAAATTCTCTTATCAGCATTTAAAATCCCCTCAAACAAATAATTATAAATACAATCTGTGTATAGTTACTACAGTATCCGTTTCAACTTCCCCTATACACTATGATTAGTGATAAGATTGTTAAATTATTTTTATAAAAAATCTTAAAAAACATAATTTATATATTAAAAAAAATTTAAAACAAATATAAATATATAAGATTATCATGTGCATAGCACGGGTGGTAGGCTAGTTTACTTTTATGCATAAGATATAAATAAACAAAAGGGGAATTTTTTTTTCAGGTCCTTGGTATTAAGACTTTACAGCATAAAGGACACTCAATATTTTTATAATGTCTAAAGTCTCTCAAGTTGATCCAGAGAAAATTGGTCTAGAGAAAATTAGTCCAGAGAAAATTCCTCAATATTGTCATAATTTCTTCACTTGTTTGAATTTGTAGCGTTGCCACCATGGGTTTGTTTACATGGTTCAGAGAAATTCTTTGGTTTAGACTGAATTTTCTCTGGACTTTCTCTGGGTTGGTCCAAAGAATTTCTCTGGTTTAGTTGGTCTGAATTTTCTCTAGGTTGTTGGACTGAAATTTGAGAAGCTGATGCATACTTACCTTGATTGAATTACCATGAGATTTGTAATGATTTGCCGAAATCTACCTGGATCTCCATAATACTGAAATTCTTGAATCAGGAAAATTCAGTTTAAAAACCAAAGAATTTCTCTAGACCAACCCCGAGAAAATTCAATTTAAAAACCAGAGAATTTATCTGGTTTCAACCCAGAGAAAATTCAGCACGCAATGCACTAATCTTTTTTGACCCCGTATTGGAACAACTTGAAAGAAGTTTTATTTTTTCCTTTTGTTATTTATTTGTTTAGTTTATGATATTTGAGATCAAACTCTAGGGTGCAGAAATTTCAAATTTGAGGTTGTAGAGTTTGTGTTTTGCCTTTACTTTTCCATTCTTAGTTGGAATTTATGCCAAAAAGAATTTATATACATATCTCAGTGACCATACATATTTGTTTGGTCAATCCAAACCACAGAATTTCTCTGGATCAACCCAGAGAAATTTCAGTTCAAGCCAGAGAGTTGAACCCAGAGAAATTTTGAATTTTCTCTGGAACTATAAAATTCTGATTTGATCAATTTGTGAATTGAAATACCTGGGGGGACTCTTTCTTGAAAGTGATGAGGAAAGCGAAGATGGCAGTGAAGAAAGGAGTGGTGGAGCCAATGGCTTGGTTGAAGGAGACAGGTAGGCAGTGAAGAGAGATGTTGCCGGAGACGACGGAGAAGCAGAAAATGGCGGAGAGAGCTTGGGAGAAAAAAACGTCAAGGCTGGTTATGCTTCTCACAAGTGCCTATGTGTTGCTTATGAGAATCTCAGGGCTTCTCAGGAAGAGTTCTTCAAGAATCGAAACAGTATTATAGAACATCAACATGATTCGGAGCAGTTGAAGACCAGAGAGAATGAGGAAGATAATAGATCTGTGATTGAAACCCTAAGGTAATAGACATATATATATATATTAGGGAAGTGGTGATAGAACCCATACAACAAGCACAAAGTCTTGTTTTCTGTAGTTTACTAGCGTTAGGGATGGTGATAGTCAAATTTCTCTGATATATGTTTAGGGACTTTAGACATCAAAAAATAATTTTGTAGATCTCTTCCATTACGAAAAGTGGGGGAGGGACTCTAGACTAATTTTCCCCAAACAAAATATTTCAACATTTGTTCTAAAGACACATATTAATAAAATCTATTTTTTTAAAACTAGATGCTCTGGTTGGTTTATTTGTATGCACATCTACTAATATTAATTTTTTAAGTAATGGCCAAACAAATTTAACTCAAGTGTTGAATCTTATTATTGTTCGATCAATCTAGGTTCAAAAATAGATAATACGGTTACATTGTAAAATAAAAAATTGATGTATTACAAAATTAATAAATATTTCATATATCAGACACTAATCTTATTATTAAAAAAAATACTAATCTTTGCACATCAATTAGAGTAATTTTTTTTTATTTCTAAATTATACATTTGTCATCAAATATAAAATGTATTTATTACAAAATTAATAAATTAATAATCCATATTTCATACATTAATCTTTATCTATCAAGTATAGTAAATTTTTAAAATTTTCTTCCAAAACTATGTCTTTATGTATCTATCCATCTATATATTTGTACTACGTGGGCTTTTAGAAAGTTGGTAAAAAATTGATTTTTTAATTTTTTGTGTTAAAAAAATTGACTTTTTGGTTTTTTGTGTTAAAAAAGTTGACTTTTTTGTGACTTTTTTGTATAAAAAAGCTAAGAAACAAAAAAACTGACTTTTTAAAAAGTTCCCAAAACACTTCTAATTAGATTTGTGAATTTTTTATTTAAAAATACTATTGATTAACCCATTAAACCAATAATTATAAAACTAGTAATGATTCCAAATTTCTATTTTTCAGAAGGAAAGATAAAATAATTTCCTTCCTAATTTATCCAAATCTATTCTCTCTCATAAAATTCAAAAAGGAAAAATTAACAGATGTCCAAAATACTAATTACAAATTTTTAAGTATTGATTTATGGAAAAAAAAATTTAAAGTCCCTGCTATTAAGATTTTATAAAATAAAGGACATACAATATTTTCATAGTAATTGGGGTCCCTCAATATTTTTTCAAATAAATATTGTGGATCTCTCACATTACTAAAAGTTTGGGAGAGATGTTAGACTAAACTTTCCTTGATTTATCTAAAACCTATACTATTACATAAGCAAAAATGTTGTATCTTTGTATCAATTTTAAAAACACAAAAATATACATGTCACGAAATTATTGAAAATTTAATCAATATGGTAATATATTTGACATTTAATATTTATTCATTTAAAACATTGTTAATTTGATCAATATAGTAGTATTATAATTGATATTTTATCTTGACTCTTTTAAAACATTTTATATATGTATAGCAGTTAAGCCAAATATTTTAACTTTTCAAATTTAAAAAAAAAAATCATTATTGAGCCATTTATCATTATAATAATATTTTACAATTTTCTTAACTCATGATCTTTTAAAAAATAATTTTAATTTTAAAATTCGTATCTACATTAAATTTGGTCAGTAAAGACAGCTTGATTAAGACATAATTTTAAAAAATCAGTTAGCATAATACCGAAAATATCTATCCATGTCTTAGACAAAATTTACTATGTCATGTGAAAATTATCATCTGAACACAAAGATATCTTCAATTAAAAAAAAAAAATTGCATTATTATAATTAAACCAGCAGTTCACCTGTGCGATGCACGAATTAATTTTTTTTAAACAATATGTTATAAAATTAAATTAAATTATTTATATTTTAAAATTTGTATCTACATTAGATTTAGTCAATAAAGATAGCTTGACTAAGATATAATTTTAAAAAATTAGTTAGTATAATAACGAAAATATCTATCCACCTCTTATACAAAATTTATTATATCATGTGAAAATTATCATCTAAACAACTAGTAGTTCACCTGTGCGATGCACGAATTAATTTTTTTTAAAACAATATTTTATAAAATTAAGTTAAATTATTTATATATGTCTATATATAAATTATTTTTAGAAATACATTACGATGTATATATTACAAAATAATATTAATAAAGTTAAATTTGAAAGAAAATTAGTAACACAAAATTAAAAGTGATTATAATTATTTAATTTTTCTATTTGGAAATAAAAATATGTAGACATGTAAGTTACACAAAATTTATTTTAAAAAATTAAATATAAGTATGTTGTGGTTGAATTAAAAAAAAAAATTGATAGATTAATTATGTTTTTAATTTATTTTTAGATAGGATAGATTAATTATGTTGAGTATTGATTTTTTTCTTTAATATCTTTTTTAAACTATTTATACATATTGCATATAATTATCTATATATAGGTATATAAAGTTAAAATTAAATATAAATATTTTCATGTTAGATGGAAAATTTAACATAAATTAATAATACAATATAAATAAGGTAGACAAAAAAATTTAAAATATATTTAATTTTAATATAAAAATTGAATACTTGAATAAAAGTGTAAAAAATAAAAGAAACTTAATTCTTAAAGTATTTTTTAGTACATATAATTCTATTAAGTTTTATTTATAGAAGTATTTTAGATGTTAGATTTTAGAAATAATTAGGTATAAGGGTATATTACATGACACTTTAAAATAAAATTAAAAAAAAAAAAAAGAAGGAGAAGAAAAGAAAAGAGATGTGCCATGTATGTGAGAGTTTTTTTTTTTTTTTTAAAAAAATACTAATAATAATACTTTATATTATATATATATATATATGATTTATCCAACAAAGCATTTTTCATCTACGAGACAATAGGAGATTGAAATTAAAATTTTAATATTTCTCGAAATTTCTACTTTTGCAAAAATTAAGAAATATACATGTTACAAAAGGGTAATTTTTTTTAAGGTCCATAATAATAATAATTTAGAGGATAAAGGACACCAAAAAAAATAGTGATGCATCAGGTCCCTGAACAACTTGGCGCGTGTTTTTAATTATTTTGTGGACCAAAATACCCTTGCCAAAATCAACACAGAAACGAAACTCATTCCGACGTCTGAGTTCCATTCCAAACATCCAGCATCTTCACGAACAGGAGAACAACAGAATTAGGGTTTCAACATCATCTTCACCATCAACATTAGAGTTTCATTATCTTCTGCAAAAATCATTCTCATTCCTTCCTCACAAATTTCTCTGACCTTCGTTAAAGCTTTGTTTTCACTGCTCATCGTCATCTCAATCAATCTTCGTCACGTCGCATCTTCATCTCAGGCCATATCATCTCGTCATTCAAGTTTCATCCTAACTCTGGTCAGTTTTTCTACAATACAACTAGATTTTCTCTAGAAACACAGTTAATAGCATTTTATATTAACCTTCCATAAATTAGAGTTTCAATTTCGTAATAAAAAGTTACCTGAATTTGGAAAAAATTATTTCTGTGTGTTTTGAACTTATTCTTGAACATGTCTGTGTGATTTTGTCTGTAAATTTCTCTGGTATTTGAATTTCTCTGATTTTTGCTTGATGTATGTTTCTTCTTTCAATTTTCTCTGGCATGTTTATTTTCAAAAAAATAATTTTCTGTGTTTTTATCTTATTCTTGAACATGTTTCTGTAATTTTGTCTATAAATTTCCCTGCTCTGTAAATTTCTCTGTAATATGTATTTTTAATTGGAATGTCTATCTTTCTTTGGAATGTCTATCTTTCTCTGGAATGTCTATTACTCTCTTGCCTCTGTCTAAGTTTCTCTGATATTTATAATTTTCTCTGACCACATCACATCACTTTCTTCCCTTGTATGTCTCTATCATTTGTAATTTTCTCTGAAATTTTAATATTATGGACTGGAATGAATGTTTCTTCTTTGAATTTTCTCTGATATGTGTATTTTTAGAAAAAGTTATTTCTCTGTATTTTGATCTTATTCTTGAACATGTTTCTGTGATTTTGTCTATGAATTTCTCTGCTTTGTAAATTTCTCTAAAATATGTATTTTTCTCTGGAATGTCTATTACTCTCTTGTCTGTCTAAGTTTCTCTGGTATTTATAATTTTCTCTGACTACATCACACCACTTTCCTCCCTTGTGTGTCTCTGTCATGGTTAATTTTCTCCGGTTGTGTATGTAAATTTCTCTGGCATTTTAATATTATGAATTGAAATTTTCTCTGGAATGGAAACTTCCTCAAGAATGTGTAATTTTCTCCGGAATGTATATTTTTCTCTGGTATGTTTATTTTGTTCAATTCTTGGTTTCAATGTGGTGTAATTTTCAGTGGCATATTTACATTACTTTGTTTATTTTGTCTTGCTAATTGTGGAATAGAAATTTTCTTTTGCTTACCATGTTTACTTTTTTCTATCATTCATTTTCTCTGGTATGTTTACTTCTATATGTAATTTTAACAATTATTGAAAATTTCTCTCCCATGTTTATAATGCTGTGTTAATTTTCTCTGACATTTAATTTTTAATGTCCAATTTTCTCTGGCATGTCCAATTTTCTATAATTTTCCCTCATATGTAATTTTCTCTGGCATTTCCAATTTTCTCTTTTCTGTAATTTTCTGCCTTATCTGTAATTTTCTCTGACATGTCCAATTTTCTCTGGCATGTTCAATTTTCTCTAGGATTTAATGTTGACATCTTTATGTTTTCATCATTGTCTAGAAATGGCAAAACGTAAAAGCAACGTTTTCTCTGTCATTGGTAATTTTCTCTGGAAGTTATAATTTTCTCTGTCATTGGTAATTTTCTCTGGAAGTTATAATTTTCTCTGTCATTGGTAATTTTCTCTGGAAGTTATAATTTTCTCTGTCATTGGTAATTTTCTCTGGAAGTTATAATTTTCTCTGTCATTGGTAATTTTCTCTGGAAGTTATAATTTTCTCTGTCATTGGTAATTTTCTCTGGAAGTTATAATTTTCTCTGTCATTGGTAATTTTCTCTGGAAGTTATAATTTTCTCTGTCATTGGTAATTTTCTCTGGAAGTTATAATTTTCTCTGTCATTGGTAATTTTCTCTAGATCTAGGAAATTCGATGATGATGTAGTTGCCATAATCCAATGTTACAATGAAAAAACAAAAGCATTCACAGTTGGGAAGAAGAACCTGACCTTTACAACAAATGACATGACCTTGATTTTTGGTTTGGAAGGAGGTAAAGGAGCCATGTCATTAAGATACTCTAAAAAACCAAAATCTGCATTCCTCAGGAGAAGATTCCAAAAGGACACAAGGCTCACTGGTCCTGTTCTTAAAAATGCCTTGGTCAAAGCAATGAAAGGCAAGCAACCAACTGACTTCAAAGATGTAGCAATCATTGTTACATTGTAGTTGTGTCTCACCCTATTTTTTGCAACAAGTGGGAATTCAATAGGTTGGGTTTTTATAAAGTATGTGGAACCTCTTGAATCAATGAAACAGTATGATTGGTCGGAAGCAATCACATCAACATTGATTGATTCTATCATGGCATTGCACAAAACTCCAGAAAAAGTTACGGGGTGTGTCATTGCATTGCTGGTAGGTATAATATCCATTCAAATTTGCAGTTATCATACTTACAAATTTGTGCGTTTAGAAAATTTTATTTACTTTAATTTTCATCACAGTATTGGCTTTGTGAACATGCAACTATCATTGACTCGAAAAACAGTAACACAACTGACTTCCCAAGATGTGCCAAGTAGAACCTGCAAACCTTGACGAAACAACTGCAGAAGACACCAGTCCACTCTCTTGCACCTCGACAGGTTAGATGCCTATTGCTACTGAAATCTCAATGAAATTCTAAAATTTCTCTGACCACTGCTTTGTTTCCTGCCTTGTGCATTGATTGATTAAGATCAATTTTCTCTGAACTATCAATTTATGTTTTTTTCGTTGGTTACCACTGGTCTATTTCTGCCATTGTAATCAATTTTCTCTGCCATCCAAATTTTTCTGACCACAATTGTAACACATTAACTTATATGCCCTGATTGATTTTCTCTAATATCTGAATTATGTTGGTTGTTTCATAATTTTCTCTGGCCCATAAAATTTTATCTCCTTGTGTGTAATTTTCTCTGCCCATAACTTATGTGCCTTGCATCTTTGATAAACACTGTTTATTTCTACCCTTCTAATGAATTTTTTCTGGAATCTAAATTTCTCTGACACAATTATAGTCAAACATTAACATATATGCCTTGATTGATTTTCTCTGATATCTAAGTTATGTTGCTTGTTTCATAATTTTCTCTGCCTCATAAAATTAACTCCTTGTCTCTAATTTTCTCTGGCCCATACAATTTTCTCTGAAGTTTGTTTCCCATTAGTATCATTTAGATGAATTTTATTTTCCTTATTTGAATTTTTTCTCTCAGTGAATTTTGTAACATTTCTCTAATAAAAGAGTCTCCTGTTACAGATTGATAACAAGCAGCTAGTCAAAAACCCATCAGAGGAGTTCTGTCTTGGGGAGACATCAGTGTTAGAAAAAAAAAAGGCAATTGTCAAATTCAAGGAGACATTACAATTTCTTGCTCAATGGAGGTAAAATCATAGCATCTTCAATGCTACACACAGGTTTTTCAACAGTTGGAACTGGGCCAATCGAAAAGGAGTATGCTTGACGATACATATCAGCATGAAAAAATGGTTCAACAAATGAATTCAAATTCTTTCCACTCCTAAAAATTGCAGCAACAGCATGTTGACATGGATACCCATTTATTTTCCATTTTCGACATGAACAAGTTCTCAACCCAAGATCAACCATAACCGAAGGAAAACAATGCACTTCAAAGACATTATCAGATGATAAACTCACATTCCATGTCCTCCCATCCAAAAAATACTTCTCCAACACACTATCCATACGAGGACACAGAATTTTATTCCATTTACTAGAGAGCAGACAAAACACAAGTTACGACTTTGAGTATGTCAACAGTGCTCCACAACAAGACAGTGATTCGTAAGTTTCATACAACATCTATAAATAAGATAATCTGATTTGAATGTTTCTTAAAACTAACCATACCTATAATTTGTATGCAGTCTGGATTGTGGCCTCTTCGTCTGCTATATAATGAAACAATATAGCAAGCATGAACCTATCAGCTCCAAATTGTCCACACAAGAGATAAGGTTGATGAGGGCAGAACTCATAGAGAGATTTGTGACCGAAGTTGGCCGGTCATGGACTGAACCAATTGAAATACCCCCAGAAGAACCTTCGGAGCTTGAAACTGAAAATGCTAAATTGCATGAACAAGTTCAAGAACTATCTGTCCAACTAGCAACACAACCATACCGAACACCAACACAACTTCAACCACAAGGTCAGTGAAAATCTTGAGCCACAAAAAGTTATGTCCTTGTGCCATCATAACTCAGAGAAATTTCTATTTATTATAATTTTTTCTGTCATTGGTAATTTTCTCTGGAAGTTATATTTCTCTGAACACATTAGTTATATTTCTACTGCTCATTTCATTTCTCTGTATATTTTCTTATTCCATTTTTGGGGCTTGTTTGATTTTCACTGTGTATAGTTGGAATGCAAGTGGAACAACAACCAACAACCCAACAAGAACAAATGGCACACAAAGAACAACCGAAACAAAAGAAAAAAGTCTATGGTAACTGCAAAATATTGAATCAAATAAATTTACATATTGAAATATCATCTGTTACTTCAGAAAAATTTCACTTTTACTAATATTTTCACTGTCTACAGTCAAAAAAGATCCGACGTTAATGATAAAAAATTTAAAGGCAAAAGAAAGGAAGGAAAAGCAGCATGATCCAGAATTCCAATATCCGAAAGTTGCGAAAGTGACTAGAGCTTCAAAACAAGCTGCAAAGTAAGTTGAGCAAAGCACGAAGGACAAAGAAGTGCTTGATGCTGATGCATACGTCTTGCCTCAACCTATAAACATCACAAAATCTTGGGTCTTTCCACAAACTCTTCCCATTTCAAGATTGATAAAAGATCATATAAAAGACATCTTGCAGCACATATCAAATGTGTCTGGGCTTGAGTAAGTACAACAAACAAAATAGAACATAACAAACAACAAATTACAAACTTATGTTGCATTAACAACAATTCAATCCCTTCTTTGTCATCTTGTGGCACTTTAATTTGGACAAGTGAGTTGAATCTCATTACCTTTGAAGACATTGGAAACCTAATAAAGCAAAAAGAAATTGCCAACAATGTAAGTCTTTCCTTTTCATCAAAATTTCTCTGCAATGTTCCATTAGCCTTTATAAACCAATATTACAATTATAAATCATATTTTTCAGGTCATTGATGGCTATAGAGAGATCCTTTTGGCTGACCAAATGAGAAAAAGACAACGACCAATCTCATTTTTTTTCACATCCATGAGCTTAGTATGTTACTACTATTTTATTTGATTTTCTCTGGAATTTACTTACTACTTTCTCTTCTTAAGATACTTCTTGAAGCCAGTTGTGTCACTAGTCATAACAAAACCATTTTCTGATTTTCTCTGAACACATAATTTCATCAAGATGACAGAAAATCAATCTTTTCGAATGTCCTTATTTGACAAGCATATTGAAACAGTATGGAGGAACTTGTAGTTCCTCCATTTCCCAATAAATACTGGAGGTAATGAGAAGTCCACACATGGAAATCACTGGGCCTTGCTTGTCCTGGACAAACAAGACAATTTATAGAGGTTCTACAACTCACTGAGGCCAAGAAGAGATGATGCAGAAGACAAAATGTCAAAGATGCAAAACAATTGGTAATGAGTGCAAATTTCTCTGATCCATCATAATCTTTATGTGATGATAATTTTCATAGAATCCCATTGATTTGTCCATAAATTTCTTTGTTATTTAATTTTTTTTTACAGCAAGATTACGTGGAGAATTTTTTGAAAGTTTGCCTTGAAAGAGACGCTCAATCACAACCCTCTTTCAAATTAATAAACTCACAAAACACAAGTTACGACTTTGAGTATGTCAACAATGCTCCACAACAAGAAAGTGATTCGTAAGTTTCATACATCTATAAATAAGATAATCTGATTTGCATGTTTCTTAAAACTAACCATACCTATAATTTGTATGCAATCTAGATTGTGGCCTCTTTGTCTGCTATATAATGAAACAATATAGCAAGCATGAACCTATCAGCTCCAAATTGTCCATACAAGAGATAAGGTTGATAAGGGCAGAACTTACGGAGAGATTTGTGACCGAAGTTGGCCGGTCATGGACTGAACCAATTAAAATACCTCCAGAAGAACCACAAATGTAATAGTGAAACTAGTGAAAGGAAGACAATGTACATATCCACACAGAGAAAATTGTCTGACATATATGTATATATCCATACAGTATTAACCATTTAGTTTTTTGTTGATACATTGAAGGAATGATGATCCTTGACATATATGTATATATCCTTTATTGACTAATGCAAAATTCATTTTTTTTTATTTCGACCAATGTAAATTTCATACCTATCGATGGTTAAATATATATATATATTTTTATTGTGATTGTCAACACAATCCACACAGAGAAAATTGTCTGCAGAAATTTCTCTAGTATGAACTACCAGAAATTCACAGAGAAATTTAACTTGTATCGTCCCAAGGGGATGCCTATATGATCATGTAATCTGTAATATTTTGTGTTGGTACAAAACAATCATCAAACTCAACAAAACACAAAGTGCACAGTAATTTTATCTGCCATTAAAAAATTTCACTGGATGAATTTCAAATTTCAAAACACAATGCCCAGATAGTTTTCTCTGATAGTGGAAATTTCTCTGGATGAAATTGACGGATTCGAATGGTGACAGAAAATGAAATTTCTGTCACGCCCCAAACTCGCCCCTAGAAGTTTGGCAACGAGACCGACCAGTAATCCTAGATTACCACAAGCCTTGCTATACAAAACATAAATAAAAGGGCTCACGGAAGCGAAAACAATAACCACTAATAGTCCAAAGAGCTGTGCATTTATATGAACACACATTACATGCCAAAAATGTTAATTTACCCACTACATTACATCACATACAATAAAAGATCATATACAACACATAGGCAAAAGCCACAGATACAACAAGACAAAGCTCACAAAACGGCCTTCCAAGCCTAGCCCCGGCTCGGAGCACACAAAACACTTGTTAGGCTTCAAAACAGCGGCTCGGCTCGAGAACCCGCCTAGGCTTGACTTCCAGAATGCTCACCTATAATACATAATTACAAACAATGAGCTAGAGCTCAGCAAGTAACATAACAGTAAAGAGGTTAGTGAACGAAGTCCGACATTTTCATAAATCCACAATAAATCAATCATAAACATATATCAGTCATCAGTCATCATAAGAACATACGTAATGGCATACTCCACAAAACCTTCATAACAGTCTATCAGTCAACAGTCTACGAGATCTCGTAACTAGTCATGGGCTTGTCCTTCCATGCCGTTCCCCATGACTCATGACGCATGGGCCTGCATGTTCCCGCCCCCATGACCCAACTATCTATGGATGCCATACTAGATTCGCAAATCAGGACATTCATTCACGGAAAACATTCTCATATCAAAGCATAGCATAACGTAATACATTTAAAACATAGTTCATAATAACATATCTTTACAGAAATGTTACTCACAGAGGGTTTCCGAAACCGAATGCACGGTCTTCAAATCTTGACCTGCAAATATCAACATATCACACATTTCTCAATACACATTATCATTAAATCCTGTAATTCATGCACTTCATTCTTTCCTTTACTTCATTTCATGTTCATTCTAATCTTTCTTTACTTTGATTCATACTCATTTCATGTTCATAAGATGATAAATGATGCAATTAACATGCTAAAATCAAGTCTGCAACTTCCCCAAAATTTTCTTGAAAAAGGCCTTCCCGCTCGAGCGCCACTTTGGCCGCTCGAGTGTACTGTAAAAAGTCCCAAAACTGCTGGGAGGCTGTTTTCACCGCTCGAGCGGGCTTCCCTCCGCTCGAGCGTACAGAGCAAAATCCGAATTTCTGGTTCTTCTTCCAAGCTTCATTCTTCTCTTTACAAAATCATTTTCCACATTTATGAAATCTAAGACCCAAAACATTTAAAACCCATTTTAAATCAACATCAAAACTTCAAATCAAAACCCATATGGAACAATAGAAGATCAAATCTTGGAGTAAAATAGAGAATCGTAAACTTGAGCATAAAAGCTTCATTTCGAAACATCCATAGAGGTTTCCTTCAAAAATGCCAATTAACCATAAATCATACCATTTTAAAGCCATGATCTTGTGTTCAACATGCTAAATACCACGAATCAACAATCAATTTCATGGGAATCTTACCTTAACCGCTTAGTTTGGAGAAGATTTGAGCTTAACCCCCTTTTCTCTTCTTCTTTCCCTTTCCTTTCTCTCTTCCCCGAGCTCTCTCTCTTTCTCTCCCCAAATATTCTCTTTTTCTTTAGTTTGAGTCAAATGAGTCAAAACATCCATCCTTATCTATTATATAACTCTCTCTCTCTCTCTCCTTTCCAGATTTTTTTCTTCTCTTTTGTTTTTGAGTCAAAGAGTCAATAAAGGCCCTTATACTTATCTACATATCATTTATAAACAATTGTGCCAAACTTTGAGCCAAACATGGCCTAACGAATCAGACGAAATTCAGTTCTCAATTTATTTTCCCAAATGGCTCTAAAAATTCCCGGTATCACATAGGCGTGCTCAATTTCGTTTTCTGAACCCATTACGGTCATCAATTTCAGTTCCGAAGTCGTAATCTCAACAGGTATTTTCTAAGTTCAACAGATAATCTTCAATTAAATCATACTAACACATAATTAATTACTGGTAATCATCGTATACGGTTCTGGGTCGTTATAATTTCTGAGTTATGAATTTCTCTAGGTCGAGTGATTTGGAGAGGAGGAATTTCTCCGAGTTGGTGAGGAAAATTTCTCTGGCTTTGACAAAAATTTCTGAGTTGAAGTGAGTCCAGAGAAATTCTTCCCTGGTCCAGAGAAATTCTCAACTCAGAGAAATTTCAAAAGTGCTTAATTTTGTTTCTTGGTTGTACAATAATTTTTTGTATGCTCTGTCTGGTGTGCACATTTCTTGAAATGACTGATATGAAGTTACCAGAAATTCACAGAGAAATTTAACTCATATCTCGCCAAAGAAGGTGCCTAGATGATCATTCAATCTCTAATGCACTATGTTAGTACAAAACAATTATCAAATTCAAAAAACACAATCCACACAGTACTTTTCTCTGCCATTGTCAAATTTATGTGGATGAATTTGAAGTTTCAAAACATAATACACATAATTTTCTCTGCCATAAGAAAATTTCTCTGGATGAATTTGACAAGTATTACAAACCCACTGCCTATAGTATATATCAACAAACACAATGCACACTTTAACTGACATTGGAAAATTTTTGTGGATGAATTTGATTGATATTATTATATACACTGTCTAAAAAATACATTTCATAAAACAAAATACACAAAGTAATCATCAAATGTATTATTCAATCAATAAAATGTATAATCCTCAACTATTTAACAAAGGTTCCTTGCATGTTCTCTTATTATGGTGACCAATACTCTCACAACGACTACACTTAATCACCCTTTTAAACTCTCCAGTAGAGGCAATTTTGTTCTTCTTTGGCCTCCTAGCTGGTCTCTTGCTCAATGGAGGTAAAATCATAGCATCTTCAATGCTACACACAGGTTTTTCAACAGTTGGAAACTGGGCCAATCGAAAACGAGTATGCTTGACGATACATATTAGCATGAAAAAATGGTTCAACAAATGAATTCAAATTCTTTCCACTCCTAAAAATTACAGCAACAGCATGTTGACATGGATACCCATTTATTTCCCATTTTCAAAATGAACAAGTTCTCAACCAAAGATCAACCATAACCGAAGGAAAACAATGCACTTCAAAGACATTATTAGATGAAAAACTCACATTCCATGTCCTCCCATCCAAAAAAGACTTCTCCAACACACTATCCATACGAGGACACAGAACTTTATTCTATTTACTAGAGAGCAGCCTCCTATCAGACCTCATAATCATGATTTGTAACCGTATCATGTCCACCAAATTTGTTATTGGCAAGTGCCGAGCTTCTCGTATCCATGAATTGAATGACTCAGCAACAGTTGAATACATCTCACTATAACGTTTCCCCACAAAATATGCATCACTCCAATTTTCATATGGTAAACTTCTCAAAAAAACACTCACAATGTCTCCTCCCTCACTTTTTAATTCATTTAACTTGAAATGAAATGATGCCTTTGTTGGAGCATATGCACATTCTGAAAACTTGGACACAATCGTCTTCTTAACCAAATTTGTGTTTCCACATGACAACTTATCCCTTAAATTTCTCTTTAGATGTTTAAGACAAAATCCATGAAAGCAGTTAGGAAAAAGCCTAGCAATTTCCTCCATAATACCACAATGTCGATCTGATATGAAACTTATCACCCTTTCTGATCCCAATACTCCACATAAATGTTCAAGAAATCAACACCAATTGTCTTTATTCTTAGCATCAACAACAGCAAAAGCTACAGGAAAAAAACCTACAAAACAAATAGGAACAAGCATATTAGATATACACATGCAGAGAAAAATAGAACAATAAACAACCATAGAAGTTTGACACTGCCAACATCCAGAGAAAATTCACTTAGTGCCTAACTCTAGAGAAAATTCACACATTGGCAACATGTAGAGAAAATTGACTTAGTGACCAACTACAGAGAAAATTCACACAATCATAATATTCAGAGAAAATTCACCCAGTGACCACCTACAGATACAATTCACAAAATGACAACATCCAGAAAAAATTCACACACTGACCAAAATCTAGTGAAAATTCTAACAGTGGCCACAACCATAGAAAATCCACACAGTAACCAAAACCAGAGAAAATTCAAAGTGTTAGAGAAAAATCACATTCACTCAATTCCTACATGTATAGAAAATTCACATACTTAGATAAAATTAGATATATTTACAATTACCTTTATTCCCATATTTCCCCGTTGCAGCAAGCATAACTCCTTTGTATCGTCTTTTCAAAAATGCTCCATCAAGAAAAAGCAATGACCGACAATATTTGAAACCAGCAATGCATGCATGAAAAGCCACAAACACTCTTTTGAAACGCTTGTTATCTTCAAAATCTAACTCAAAACGACTACCTGGATTGTTCTTCAATGCCTCATCAAAATACCACCGTAATTGATCAAATGACAAACAAAAATCCCCATATGTACTACATTTTGCTTTTTCAACACCCAACCAACCACAGTTATAACTGATTGAGACCCCATACTTGTCTTTCATTTCTTTGACAACATCCACTAGACGAGTTAAAGGTTTTGCATTTACCTCTTCAAGTATCAGCCTAGAAACTAAGCTGGAAGTCATCCTAGCATGTTTACTCGTACGAACCGCCACACCACACGTATGTTCATTGTTTAAAGTCCTTATGTAGAAGAACCCATTTGTTTTTTCAGCTGAAGCATGTACACGCCACATACATCCCCTTGATTCCTTATATACACATTCTGCCGTAACCCTCAGCTTGTCATTTTTAACATACGTAAACTGAAAACCAACCTCAATAGCATACTTGCATAAAAAAAGTACGGAACTCAACCAGACCACCCTCAAATTTTTGTCCAACACTCGTAATATTATTCCGCCAACCAGTTGACAATAATACATTTTCTTGGTGAGAACAAAACTTAAAGAGTGAATTCCTTTCAATATCCACCAGCCTATCACACTCACCATCCACAACATCTACCCAATTAGACCCCACTTCATCCTCTTTATCAAAAGTACTACATCTAGTAACTGAAACATCAACTATATCAACACTGTGTACACAAACAACCCTCAACATATTTAAAAAATCAATATTATTTTGAACCATACAATTCGGATGGCCAACAATAGAATATGAAATACACATAGTCTCAGGTTTCAAATTCTCCCATGTTTTACACAAAATGCCAACCAATTCCTCAAAATTCAATTCGCATGAAACATTAATGACAATAGTATCATTTCTATATTTGCATAGCAACAACACTGCACTGTCCATTGAAACTGAAAGAAAAAATAAAAAAAATAATTTGTTTAACATAAAAACACTTCACAAGAACAACATAAAAGTCCAGAGAAATTTCTAAAAATTATAATTTTCTCTGGACTTAAAATAAAAGTCCAAAGACATCTACAAACTTATATTCACCTTTAATATGACAAAAAACAAAATCACAGAAATTTAATGAATCCAGAGAGAATCACAGAGAAATTCACTACTAACTATTAAACAAAATCATAGAAAAAAATCACACAGAATATCTGTTATGAAATTATAGGCTTCTATGTGATTTTCACCTCACTGCAAGCTAACAATTTTCTATGCGTCATTCTGCAATATTGCACTCATAGAAAAATTCAGAGAAATTTACAAACTTATATACACCTTCAAGATAACAAAAAACACTGCATTATCCATCTAAACTGAAAGAAAAAACACAAAAAATAACTTTTCCTTAGAAAAACAAAAACTTCTATTCATCTTCTACAAACATATAATTTTCTCTGAACTACAAACTCACAGTGAGTAACAAACTTATAATTTTCTCTGAACTACAAATAAAAGTCCAGAGAAATTTATGAACTTACATTTACTTTCTCAGATTCTATCTGCATTAGAAATTTCTCATAATATGTCCATATGCACTTATAATTTTCTCTGTGATTTTCGTTGGATTATAATAACAAACTTACAATTTTCTCTTGACTATACCAACAAAAGTGCAGAAAATGAAATTTCTCTGGTTTGAAAAAACATAGAACAAAACATATCATTGATCAGCATGTTGATAAAAAACAGAGCACGAAAAATGAACTCTAATCATCAAAATCAAGTACACTGTCAACACTCTTTGAAATTGATCAAAAAACAAAGAATGAAAAATTATTTCCAAAAATAAAATTCAACTCTATCAAGCTGGCCTCTCTCTAAACAAAAAATCAAAACAAAAATCAAGATCCATGTAGAATCTAAATCGAAAACAAACCTGATTAAACTCCACTCAAAAACCTACGCGATCAACACATTGTCAACACTCATTGAAATTGATAAAAAAAAATAGAGAATAAAAAATTAATTCCAAAAATAAAAATCAACTCTATCAAGCTGGCCTCTCTCTAAACAAAAATTCAAAACAAAAATCAAAATGCATGTGGAATCCCCATCGAAAACAAACCTGATTCAACTCCACTGAAAATCTACGCGATCAACAGATTGTAACACCACTGAAATCTCCGACGAAATCTACACGATCGTAGCAATCTTTCTCGTCAACTCCACTGAAATCTCCAACGAAATCTCCATCGTGAAGTCAACAATATAATATTCAAACAAATTTTTCGTCAACTCCATTGCAATCTCCGACAAAATCTCCATTGCGAATTCGATTTTCAAAATCTCACCGTGATGTCAACAATATAATATTCAAACAAATTTATGTTATAAAATAAGGGTAATTTAGGTACTTTACAACCTAAAATAAATTTGAAGGATCTTAGCCATCAAAACATATTATTTTGGTCCTCTCCTCCTATCAAAAGTAGAGGAGGGACCTTAGGCCAATTTTTCCGTTACAAAACTATTGGTATATATAACCCTATCTAATTTAAAATTTTAAAATTGTTTGAGGGCTCAAAATCACTGGGCTCGAAATTGGCTCAAAACCCAAAACGACGTCGTTTTGGGTTCTCTTACCAGTAACATGTAATAAAATTTTCTTACCGATAAGATATATTAAAATTCTCTTACCGGTAAGATAATCCAAAACGACGTCGTTTTAGATTCGGGACAAATTCGAGCTGAAAAATTTCGAGTCCTGTAGCAGCTTTGTTAAAATTTTTAAAACTTTGCCATAAAAAGTTTAAAATAAAATCTTAGTCATATTTCAGTCAAACCATATATATATTTTTTTGAATAAGACAGTCAAATCACATCTGAATTTGAAAAATTTTAAATAAAATATTTAAAACGAAATTTTAATTATACATATTTAAAAAGAAAAATAGTCGCAGATAAAATTTTAATAATACTATCGTGGTTGCTGTGACACATATCTACCATATGAAACCCATCAACTACGTAATTAGTGTTATATAAAAGTCACATCATATAATACTTAAATATGATATTAAATGTGGTCATCTTAAAAATTATTAAAAATTTAATTTATAAAATTATGCATAACTTGTTAAAAATAAATACATTTCATTATTAAATTCTAATTGCGGGTTTAATGATATGCCCAATTCAAATATATATATATATATATATATGGATTCATTTTTTATTTTTAAATCATAGCACGTTTAAATAGAAATATTATGATTAAATCACAAGATTGACTTTAGTGTAACTTGGATTTTAATACCCAACAAAGTCAAAATCACACATGTATTCTTGGTTTTTAATATCTTTTCTGATATAGCAAATGAGAAAATATGGAAAGAAAGAGATAGTGAAAATAAGAGTTGGTTTGGGAATTAATTTTTTTAGTGATTTTTTAGTTTTATTATGAAAAAATGTGTAAAAAAAAAAATAATATTAAGTGTGTTTGGTTTTAGTTTTTTGAGTTTAGTTTTTGGAAATTGAATTTTTGTTTTTCATATTTTTTTTTTGTTTTTATTGAATATTTTTAAAATTTTAAGAATTTTTTTTAGATGCACCTTATTTAGATGTATTTAAATAGTAAAATATTTACGAAAAAATATTTAAAAAAATTAATGAATACATAAAAATGTGAAAAATGTACTGAATTTATATATATATATATATATATTTTGTATTTTTGGTATTTAATAAATTTTTTAAATATTTTTTCACAAATATTAGTGAAAACAGAAAAATACGAAAAATAAAAAAAATAAAATTTTCTAAAAAGTGTTTTCAAAAAACTCAAACCAAGCAAAGTGATTGACTTTTTATAGTGACTTTTTGATTTTTTAATTAAATATATCATTCTCAAATAAGGCTTAAATATATTGATTTTAGTATTAAGAACGAGATTTATAATCAAATATAGTGTTTTATAAAAAGGTATCAACTAAGTTAGGATAACAAATGTGAAGACAGCTAAATTGAATGAAAATTTGATCAGATAAGAGAAGTTGAATATGGCCAATCTATAACACCAATAATGCAAACAATAATAATAGTAATAATTAAAACATGAATTGTATTCTTGATAAAAATGATAAAATTATTTGATTCAAAATTATTATAATATATTTAATATTTGTACTATTTATTTTAAATTAATTTTTATGTATTTATTAAAGACCATGTATGGTACGCTTCGTCGTTTGGAAAGTTGGGTTAGTTTTTTAGGCTCCGTTTGGCAAGAACTAAACCGAGTTTTTTTGGCTATTTTAGTAACAAAAAACAAAATAAGTTATTTTAGCTACAAAAAATAAAATATCACATCCAACCCATAATCATTACATTATTCTCTCACAAAATTTAAAAAGAAAAAATTGTATATTTCTGAAAAAAAAGAAAAAAATCAATTTAATGGTATTAATTATAATAAATTCATATTGTTATATTTTTATTAATTAAAAAAATAAAAATTGTATATTTCTGAAAGAAAAGAAAAAAATCAATATTAATTAAAAAATCAATATTAATTGGTATTAATTATTATATAAATTAATATTGTGTACTTTTGTAATGACATTAATTATTAATTGATACTAATTAATAACAATTGTTGATTGTTAATATTAATTGATACTATATAAAAATTAATTATTAATATTAATTGATACTAATTAATTTATAATGAAAAAAATTTGTAACAATAAGTACTTCCATTACATTTTTATCAAATGTATTAATTTTTTATATTAATTGATACTAATTATATTAACTTTTATTAATGAATTTTTTTTTTTAAAATTAAAATTGAAAAAAATAACAAAATAATCATTTTTATATCATATAAGGACAGAAGAGGACAATTATATAATAAAAATTATTTTACAGTTTATAACCAAACACTACTCTGCTGATTAAATTTATAATCCCACAGCTGCATCAAACAGATTAAGAGCTTATGTTCGCAATTATAAGGCATAATCTATTAAGGTATAATCTATTAATCACTTTTTTTGCAGCTCTACCAAATGGACTAATATGAGATTGCTACCCAAGTTTTTGCAATTGCAACTAGCTTTGAATTTTCTGAATTATTTATTAATTATTGATTTGGTTATAATTACAATCATTAACTTGGAAATTTAAAAATTAAATAAAATCGTATGTTTATTCAAGCACCTAACGCAAGTCGTCTACCCGCGTTCTTTAAATAAAGCAATCTGTATGTGAAGCTCAAGATTCCCACGACTCTTTAAATAGAACCATCTCTATTGGGTAAATATATATCGGTGGCATTATTATCGGCTAGTGTATCAATATTGATTATAATATTATTATTAATTTAATTAATTATATAAATTATAAATATTAAAAATTTCTTTAATTATATTTACTTCATCAATTAATATATTAATTAAATTATTAATTGATACATATAATATTATTTAATATATATACCCATTTTACACATAACAATACTTACAAGTGGTGAAGATATAAATCTAACTATTAAATTGAAATTTGTCCACTAATATACAAATTATATGTTTAGACGAAGAGGTTTTTTAGGATTCGTTGAAAAGTGGGTTGACTTTTTGATTTTTTAATTTTTTTGTCTATTTTAACTTGGGGCTAAAAAGTCTCATTTGGGAATGATTTTTTTTATTTTTTTAACTTTTTGTGAGAGAAATAAAGTAATGATTATAGATTGAATGGGGATTTTGTCTTATTAAGTTAAAAGCCTATTTTTTTTTTTGTGGACTATTTTAGTTGAAAAAAAAAAGTCCAAACTTTCCAAACAAACTCTTATGGCCACCAATTTTGCAATTTTTACTCGAATTTGAAAACTTTCTACTTAAAAATAGAGATATTCCCCCCCCCCTGAAATAGTGAACTTTCTAAATTAGTGGTAATTCGTGGAGTTGGTTATTGGCGCTAGAATGTTTAGTTTTAGGTGGCGGTGGTCGAAAGTGGAGGTGTTTTTTGGCCCTTGATTTTTGTAATATTTAGTTCAAAATTTCCGAAATGTCCATGTTTGATATCAGAGAAATTTTTGTACTTTCAAAAAAAGGGAAATTTCTCTCTTTTGAGTTTTATTATTAGTTGAATTGAATTTGTCCATAATTCTGAAATGCTTATAAGGTACATATTTTCTGCAATTGGCTTTCAATTTCGCAATTTCATTTTTCATGAAATTAATTTTTTAGAAGTGATCACAAATATGAAAGCTTGAAATAAATACTATCAATTCAAATAGGTTGATGTATAATGCATAAAACACCAAACCTATGAAGACCATTGCATTACAAGTATGCAATACAAAGCATAAATGAAGCTAACTCTTAAAAACAGTCCTAATTTACACTAAAATAGTGCTGGAATTAAAGGGAAAACAGCTAAAAGAGTAAGCTAAAAATATGGAGCAATTAAGCTAGGAAACAAGCACAAGGAGGGGAGGCTAACCCTCTTCATTTTTGGGACTTCAAAACATAATTTTTAGCCTCTGAAAAACTCTGAAAACCAGTGGTAAAAAAATCAAAAGGAGTTGAGAAAAAGAATGGGAAACATAAGGGCAAAAACTTAGAGAAACAAGGTTTAAAGAAGGGTGGTTAACCCCTTCACCTTTGTAGCTTTAAACCAAAAGTTTCAGTCCATAAAAACAGTGTAAAAATAGTTCAAAATCAGCAAGAAAAGAAAAAAAACAAGTAGTGTAAAGATGCTCAAAATTATACCTCTTTGAAGTAAGGCAACTCTTTTTTTTATGACTCACAAGTTCTCACTCTCAAGGCTGAAATTTGGACTCAATAATCTCAGCAATGAAAAGCTCCAATATTGGTTTAGGAAGTGTTTGGGTAAGGTGTGTGTGTTGCAAGATAGAGATAGAGAGAGAATTTCAAGTTTTGGGCTCCTTGGAATTTTTTGTAACCTAAAACCAAGAGGGTTGGCAAGAATATATAGAAAAAACAGCCCTCTCGGGTCGGAAATGTCTGTATAGGAATAGCTGGAGCTTTTGGGGGATAGCTGGCAACAAATATTTGTGTTTTACACAAGTGGCCAACTGGCCACAAAAATCTGCTTTCTGGTCTGATTTCAAACGGGCAATATCTCCTTCATTTGGACTCGGTTTTAGGTCATTCTTGAGTCTAAATTAAAGCCTCAGAAGTCTACTTCCAATGGTGGTGGACTTCATATCTAAATTATAAGTGTGCAAAGAGATATGCCTATTTCGTGAATGCTGCTCTTTTCTATTCTAACGGATTGATGCCCAACTTTTTCCCAAACTAGTTTCTTCTCTCCCCTCCTATTTTCTTCAACTCCAAACCTATAAATAAGATGTTTGTAAAGATTTTTGAAAGAGTTCACCTCCCTTTCATTTTTTCCACTTTGTCCTTACTCGGTTTACCAAAAAGTGCTATATTTTAAACGAAAGGCAAGCCTCGGAATATCGTATAAACATTTTTAAAAAATATTTTGTGAAAAAGATGGTTTAAGGTCTAAAATAGTTTTGGTCAAAAATGGTTTTGGTCCAAAATGGGGTTAAGGTTGGGATTTAAAACTCTTCTTGCTGAAGAAATTGAACGTTTGTACAGCATAACTTTCATCATCGAGTGATCAACCTCAGGCGACCAAGTCTTAAGGCGGTCAAAAATAGGGTGTTTACAGTTGCCCCTCTTTGACAGAGCTCGAAGTCATGAGACGACGTGAGTGAATGTCAAAGTCCAAAGACGACCCATTTTGACAAGGCCGTAAGACTTGGACAAACAAACAAACAAACAGAATGCAGATGCAGTGGTTGAACTCGAGGGTTGCCTATGTAGCCGTTATAAGGAATAAACCAGCGTAGTTCAGGGGCAAAATGCAAATGATACACAATTGTAACGAAATCATGCAAATGATATACAATGTAAAGAAATCATGCAAATGATATACAATATAACGAAATCATCAAACCATAAGCAGTGCAAAACACACGAATACCATAAAGAAATAGAGATGCAAATCAAACTACGTTTTATATAGAAACGAAGAGGGCATAACCAAATGACGTCTAACACAGGCTAAGTGCCTACATCCTCAATACTGGCCTCAGCGCAGCATGGATACTTACATATAACAGAACCATGTTTCAACGTGAAAAGGGTGCAAGCACATGCAAAATAATGTTTTTCGCCGAAGAGAAAGAGTACAAATAATTGGGTGGTAGATATAAGTGAGGAATGATCTTCTAGGGAAAGATAATGATCCTAAATGCTAAATGCAACAATACAAAGTACAATACAATGGATGCAATGGATGAAGTGAATAAGGGGCGTAGGTCGAACCACATCTTACCTAAAAAAGGTATGGACACAAAACATACCACATCTAACACAGAAAAGGTGTGACACCCTCAATACTGGCCTCAGTGCAGCATGGGTACTTACACATCACAGAACCATGTTTCAGCGAGGGAAATGTATGAACCCATGATAACTAAGCTTAACATGGAAATGGTGCACGATGTAATGTGATAGATGCTACATGCAATGTAATAGAGGTAATAGATAATAAAATGCAAAGTAGTAAGCTAGGAAGTGAAAGTACCTTACTTGGGCAATTGGCGCTGACTTACCTTAATGCTGCTGTAACATGCCCGGAGGGTACCCGTACGCGTTAAACAGTTCGGACGCTCGATCTCTTTGATCTAG
>NW_021024756.1:1754606-1768171 GCF_004153795.1 Camellia sinensis
TCTCATGAGTGCAATGTGAAACATAGATGAGAGTCCATATTTGACAACTTTTATTGAAAATCCATTTTATTGCAATTTTGTCAAAAATGGACTGCGTCATCAGATCTCAGAGTCGCCACCTAATATTTATTTTGGAAAAATTAGGAAACCCATGACTCGTGCCAAGGCCACTGTTCGTCGTAACCAAAGATGCTTGGCTCGGAACCTTAGGTATGAGAGGGGAAGGTCAATAATGAGCACCCCCGCTCACCCGATAAAAGATCGACCTCTACTAAACCATGATGTCAATTTTATTTTATTTATATATTCATGTTCTGATTATTTAATAAATCCTAAAATTTACTATGTGAAGCATACAAGTATAGACTATGCCATTCATTTTGGAACAATTTGATATCATGCATTTTGAAAGAGTTTTGATGATGTACAATCCAAATAAATTGAGTTTACAAGCATGAAAAAAGCAACATCATTCCAAATTAAGGGACACAACCTCCATCCACGGGCATTCATATAGTTATATCAAGTAAGCAAGTAGCCACATGGTAGGATGCTTAAACATAATAAGAAAAACACACACAAGCGGGATACTAAAGCATAAAAACTTACATATTTACCGACGTCCCGCGAACAACTACAAAACAAAGTTAGTAAAACATGCATGATCTTATATACAAAATCCTAATGCAATTCACTCATGAGATGCAACTTAAGATTCAGCTTATAAGATATGACATGTGAATCATCTCAAGAACATGAGGTAGCGCACATAATCACATAGGAATTGATTAAATCCACAAATGCAAACTTAGCCGAATCAAGATGCAGGAATCATGGATGCAAAACATGAATATGATGAAAAATAAATATGATGTTTATATACAAATAAGGAGAGCAAGTAAAAGAACGGGATAGAAAGAAGTGGGGTGGGAATTATTACAACACTTGAATTATTACATATCCAAATGAGAGGAAGATGAGGGAATATTACAATAAAATAAAATAAAACCTCACAAAACACTTAAAATAAAAATAAACAAAATAAAAGCTTCATGTTCCTTGGAATCATTGGCGGAAATTGGTCAACATTGGGAGATTACGCCATCTTGTCCAAAAGAAACTAACCGACTGGCCAAATAGGCCGGCCGGCCAACTTGGCCGAGCAAAACCTGTCTTGTTGCGAAACCAAGAAAATGAACAAACAAGAAATATGTTGGTGGCTCAACTAACCACTACCGGTTAGCTTACAACACAATTAATATGAAACAAGAGCAAACCGATAAGCAAAAATTTTAAAAATAATAATAATAATAATAATAATAATAATAATAATAATAATAATAATAATAATAATAATATCGAGAATGAAGTTTTCTTTCTGTACATGCCAGATCATGAATTAGTAACTGCATCCAATTTCCAAAAAAATCCCAATTGTTTCGAACTTGCTATTTTTGGAATGGAATATTTACAGAATCTCCATGAATAGCATCAAACCTTATTCCATGGTATTTACATGAGGTTCCTCTTTCTTATTCTTAAGCAAGTCCCCGAGAGGGCTTAGTTGATCCATGATTTTTCTTTCATCTTTCGTTTCCTTTTCGTTTGTTTCGAGAAATATATCGATCAATTCCGATTCTTTCTTTTTCTCTTGACTCTTTTCCGATCAAGATGTATGGATCCATGGATCTATGTGTCTATATATAGATCATGTTTATGGATTAACGAAAATGTGCAAAAGCTCTATTTGCCTTTGCCATTCTATGAGTCTCTTCCTTTTTACGTATGGCCTCGCCACTCCCTTTGGCAGCACCCACTAATTCAGAACTTAATTTGAAAGCCACATTTCGACCCAGACATTTTCGGGATGCTGCTAATAACCAACGAATGGCAAATGCTTTTCCTTGTGTGGATCCTATTTCAATGGGAACTTGATAAGTCGATCCACCTACACGTCTTGCTTTTACTGCTATATCGGGAGTTACTCCACGTATTGCTTGACGTAAAACATATTATTATTATTATTATTATTATTATTATTATTATTATTATTATTATTATTATTATGAGCTAAACAAACCACTTGGATCACAACAACACCCTATGAAATATAAAGTATGAAAATTATAACAAAACACTATGAAATAAGAAGTAAGAAAATAAATATGAGATAGAAAATATAAGAAAATGAAAGACTAGAAATTCACCTTCCAAAGAAAGATTGAACTTCTTGATTTCCAAACTTACTCTTGATCACCCGTAAGTGTATCAATTATGTTCTCAATCCTCAATTTGAAAGCTTGGAATTCTTGCTAGAATGATGGCTTAGAGGTGTATGTGGTGAAAAAGTGATTGTCTCTCTTGTTTTTGCTCACTTTTACCAACACCCACTCTTCCTCTTGATCAAAGCTACTGAAATTCAAGTATTTCAGAATTTTTGGAGGAGTTTTAGATGTAGAAAAGATGGAATTTCAGTTTGTATGAAAGATATAGGGTGTATATGGAAGATAGGATTGTGTTTAGCTCAAAAACTCAAATTTTCTCTCTTTTCTTCCTTTTTTTTTCTAGCTCAAATGTTCTCTCCTTAATCTATTCTCCTCTTCCTCTCAACAATCAGATGTATACTTATAGGCTAAGCAAGTGGAGAAATGGTGGAAGATATCTTGGAAGATATGGTGGAAGACAAGATAGAGCATAAATGAAGGTAATGGGGCTAATGGAACACTAATGGAGCTAATGGGAGCAAAAATGGAGCATTATCTTCAATGGAGCAAACACTAGATAATGAGGGATGAGTATACATGCATCGGAAAATATTTGGGTAAGAAAAATGGGTCAATGGAGTGTCCTAACCGAACCAACAAAAAAAATGGGCTGTTGTTGTTTTGGGCCGAGTCAACAAAATCTACTTTTAAGCCCAACTTCAAATGGGCATATCTCCCTCATCTGGACTTGGTTTTAGGTGGTTCTTGGGTCTAAATTGAAGCCATAGAAGTCTAGTTTCCAATGATGGTGGCCTCACATTTAAATTCCAAGTGTACAAAGAGAAATGCCTAATTTAGTGAAGGCTACTCATTTCCTTCTTAATGATTTGATACTCATCTTTTTCCTAAACCAGTTTTCTTTCATCCCCTCCTATTTCCTTCAACTCCAAACCTATAAAGAAGATGTTTTTAGATATTTTTCAAAAATTTCACATCCCTTCCATTTATTTTCACTTTGTCCTTACTCGGTTTACTGAAAAGTGCAATATTTTAATCAAAATGGGAGCCTCGGGACATCATAGAAACATTTTAAAAAAATATATTTTGAAAAGAGGGTTTTAAGGTCTAAAATAGTTTGGCCAAAAAATGGGTGAAGGTTGGGATTAAAGCTTAAATTCCATCTTTCTTACTGCGAATTTTGTGAGATAACATATTCTAATTGTTGTTATCAGGTAATCAAAAGAAAAGTGCCCAAGCCTTAGGGCGGTTAAAATGGGGTGTACAACTGCTGTGGATCTTCCTCTTCTTCTTGGTTGCACTTCCAAACCCCAGGTACTACTTTTCTCCCTGGCTATGTTCGCAACTTTCCCTATTCACCAATTCTAACAGGGTGGCAGACTAGGTTAGTTTAGTATCCAGAATTGAGGCGCATACAAGCTACCTCAACCTATAGGGCTGTCATACAGAGTTTAAGCCGAGCATACATCCCTGGGTATTTAAACCAGACTTTAGTCCTGGAAATTCCAAACCTTTGCATTCTAGGCCTCAGCCATTTGAATTGTAGTTTCTACCATTTCAGTTGATCTCTTAGGAACTCATTACAAACACAGTCAGGTGGATATACCAGATCGCCTGAAGCCGTTCGAGCACGACAAACACCAAAGGAATTGCACCTTTAGAGGATTTAAGGTCTCCTAGACCCAGTGAGTGCACAAGACAGTGCAGGTGAGGTGAATGCACAAAACAATGCGATGCAGGTAGACAAAACAATACGATGCAAGTTGCACAAGACAGTGAGATATTGGTGTACAAGACAGTTGTAGACACCCTATTTTTGACCGTCCTCAAGACTTGGACGTCACCGCTCGAACACTCGGTGATTACTCATGTTTGTGTTTCGTTTTGAGTTCCCGGAGGTCTCGGCTATGTGCCTTGCCTCAGGATCTCTCAACTCGACTGTTCTGTGTTTGGTTTTGCACCAAACACTTGTGTTTTTTTTGCTTCTGAGGGTAGAAAGTAGCTTGTTAGCTACCCCTGACACCCACCGGCCTTGGTTTGAGGCCACCGGCTATGTTTTAAGGCTACCGGCCATTGGTGAATTATACTATTGGCCGGTCGACATTCAGTATGGCCGGTCGGCCATCTGTTTGGCCAATAACCTCCTTTTCTGGCTGGTAACACCGCTTTACCTTTTTCAGGCATGGTACATGCCAGCTGTGCCAGCTGGAATGCACCAAACCTACCCCGGGGCATACATGTGGTTGTTTTGCCCCTTTTGCCCCTTTTTGGTCAAAGCTTCTTAAGGAAGCTTGACCCTTTGGCAAAGCTTCCTCAAGAAGCTTGCCAGCTGTCCTAGCTTCCTCAGGAAGCCTTACCCCCTTTGACTCTTTTTTGTTTAGCTTCTTTGTGAAGCTTCAAAGCTTTCCCTTGTCTATATAAGAGCCTCTCCTCCTTTGTTAGGGTTGAGCAAAAAACCAGAGCTATACACATATATATATCTGATATATATCATCCTCTCCCTCTATATCTCCCTCTCTCTCTTCATTTTGTGTGGTTTGAGGGCCTAAAGTGTATGTTTGTTCTTAGTTTTGCACACAAACACACACTACTACACCATACTTCGAATTTCAGAGGCTTGGGGGTTTTGTTCTTGAGGTTTTGGACTGGTTTTGATCAAAAGAAAAAGGCTGCACTTGCTGTTCATCAAGGGTTCTTCAAGGGTAACTCTTTTACTTTAGATTCCCCAATCTTGCACTAGACTTTTTCCTATCTTGCTCATTGTTTTAGACTTTGTGTATGACTGAAAAAAGGCTTGTATTTGCATGCTCAAGATATCTCATTAAGGTTGTTTTGGCATTGGGGGTCGATCTCCCCCTCTTAGGCCTTGTTTGGCCCCATTTTGAGCTTCCTTTATTAAGTTTTGATTTCTTCGGTGTATTAGCCTTCTCACCACTGAAATCCAGTAGATTTTCAGTGGTGAAGAAGGGGGTTTGAGGTCTTGCATAAGGGAGGGACACCCCTCTCCCTTGGTCTCTCTTTTTGTTCATGTTTTGGCTCATAAGGGTAGCATGTATGCCTAGCTTTGTTTGGATTAATTTCAGAGGTTATTTGGTGTTTATTTGGCATGTTTTACCTCTGTCCCATGTTGGTTTGTTGGCCCCTCTCATGCTTAATACACTTACTTTGTATTCCCCCATTTTGCCTAGAAATGCATCTAGCCATTAGACCATCATGCTTGTATATTCTTGCCTAGCTTTGTGAAGCTATTGGTCATGATTTATCATGATTGAGGTCTGTTGGGTGCTGGTTTGGTCGTATTTGATATGTTTTGTATAGCCCCTTTGCATTCTAGCATGTTGGCATCGGGGGTGTGTGAGTCATGAGCATGCTTGAGTTGGGTTGTTTCAGTTGATTTGGAGTCATTTCACATGCCATTTCAGTCCCTAATCCATGCTTGTATGCTTGCATTCATCATCTCTTTCATGCTTTGAAGGGTTGTTCTTTTGTGCCTTGGAAATGGTCATTGTGCATGCCTATGTGTTTAGACATTAGGTTGCCATATCAGTGGGTTTTGAGGGCCCTTTTTGCATGCTAAAACTCTATTTTTTATTGAAAAATTCATGCCATGTTTGCTTGGGGGAGGTGTTGAGTAATGCTCCCTTTTGTGGCCTTGAATGCCCTTGTTTTGGACTCATTCCTTGGCGTGTTTTGACCATGATCTATGTATGCTTTAGTCTTGTTTTGGGGTCCCTTGGGACTGTTTTAGGTCATTTTGGTCCTTTAAGGTTTGGTTGACATAGCTTTGGTTTGACCCCCTTTATTGGCTTCAAGTGTTGGTCATTGTTGCATGCCTTGCTTGCATGTTTTGTTTGATTTGGCATCATTCTCTATTCATTTTCAGAGCTTAGCATGTTGGTTTAATGCCCATTTATATCGCCTTTAAGTATGCTTAGAGTTGTCCCCTTTTATGATTAGGTGATGGACCTTGATGTGTGCATGCTTGCATGCATCATTTGTGCTCTTGTGCATCCTCTCAGGCCACTGTATTGGGGGTGGGCTGAGGTCCTCTCGTTTCAGTATAAGTCCATCTTTGCATATTTTGCATGCTTGCATGTTGCGTTGCATTGGTTGTATGCTTACATTGTATCATTTTCGCATGTTTGCATGTTGTTTAGTTAATGGCATTACATAGTCTTGTTGTATGCTTGATATGTCCATATTGCATTAGTCTAGCTTGCAGGATTAGATAGTGTCATGTTGCATTAGCTTAGCATGTTCATGTTACCTTGCATGAGTTGCATCACTTTGCATTGTATATTGTATCCATGCATTACATTTTGCTTGGTTTGGGATGTCAAACCAAGTATGAGAATTGAGAAGTGTTCATACTCCAAGTGATATAACAACTCTCAACCCTCGGTCGTCAATCCCCTTGACCTTAACATAATAGGGTGTTGGCATTCATCTCTTTTGGTTGCATGCATTTACATCAAGTTGCAAACTTGGCCTCTTAGGCCATTATGCATCAAAATGCACAATTGATGGCCTGAGGGTCGAGGGTCATGCTCCATTGAGCCCGTTGCATGATAGGGAGTGTGGACATGCTTACATTTGCTAAAAAATTCCATGCCATACACTGCATGCCCTCTGTTGCTGTTAAAACCAGTTTCTGCAGGAAGCTTTCGCCGGCCGGCCATCTCTAGTGCCGACTGGCCATCCATAAATGGACGATAACTTCACCAGCAGCCGGTGACCATTTCCCATAGCCGGTAGTCATTACTCCTAGCCAGTGGTGCTCCACAGTGTGCAGAGAACCTAACCCAAGACTTGTGTGCAGTTTTCAGAGGAGCTAGGCAGTGTAAACTGAGGCAGCAATGCTATGGCAGTGAGTTTCCGGGTAGTACGAGTCAAGCATGCATCATCCAAACATTTCGAGGCGGGGGCTGTGGCCACTTTAATTCTGCATTTAATTTGTTAATTAATTAGAAATTCTGTAATAATTAATTTAGTATTATTTATTCGGACTGTAATATTTATTCGGACCCTCCGAGCGAGGGCAATTGTGTAATAAGTGTGCGTGAGTGTGTGTATGTCTTCCAACCCCACGTCTTTCTTCCCTTTTATTTACTAGCTTTCGATGGTTAGCCTAGGGCATGTTTCAATTAGCATATAGTATGATAGCATGCGTGCATCATTCATTAGTCTTACATGCACCAGGCTCGGTACATCATACTAACTGCAAAAGTATTTCAAATCTAACTTGAATACATGCTACTTGTGCATTTTCACATATCATTTATAGACTAGCCGAGCCTACTCTAGTGACATTCTGTATGCGTTGCATTAGCCACTTAACATAGACTTGGATCATGCATTGGTTGCTAACATGTTTTAGAATGCATGAGTTTTGATTATGTCAAGGAGAATGTTAAATGATTTGAGAATTGGACCATGATTTTGAATGATTGGCCTCATATTGCTATTGTCCTCATGTTATGTAATGTTTTTCATGATTTTGTGTCAAAAACATGAGTTTTGATCCTTTGAACATCAAGTTTGAACTTCAAGAATAGTTTTGGAAATTCCAGAATTTCGCATGTCCGTTCGAGCGGGGGAAGCACTGCTCGAGCATGAAATGCTAGTTCCCAGAACTTTTGCAGACATGGAGGCGATTTGGTCTATACTTGTTTGCTGTGCGCATAACATAGTAATTCTAGGCTAATAACCGAAATAAGAACACATAACGTTTTCAAAAACGGATATCACGGTTAGTAGAGGTCGATCTTCGGATCGGGCGAGAGGGGGTGCTCATAGCTGACCTTCCCCAATCGTACCCAAGCTCCCGAGCCGAGACAACTCCGGTGATGACGGACATGTGGCCTTCGGCACCGAGTCAGGGTTTCCTAAATTTCCCAAAATAAAATATTTAGGTGGCGACTCTGTATCTGGCAAAGCAGTCCATGTTTGGCACTTCTTTCAAAAATCTGTTTCTCAAAATGATTTGCCGGATTTGGACTCTTTGGTTCAGATTAAGAACCGTGACAATTTGAGAGTCCTGAACTGCAGTGAACCCAAAACGAACAGAACGAACGAGGGGGATTCCCTCCCTGGGCGTTTGGGGACGTCTACAATTTCTGGCGACTCTGCTGGGGAGTTAGAGAGGTTGACTCGAACTCGTGATATCCTATTTTGATTTCATTTATGTGTCTCTTTGCATTACATGTGCATTGGTGCACCTAGGACACCGTGTTTGCCATATGCCATTCCTGAATGGTTTGCCGGAGGCTTGACTTTGTCAAAGCATGCCATAAGGCTGACCGGTTGTGGGCTCTGACAATATGGGAACACAAACCCCGGTTTTACCGGGGCACCCTTTTCGACCATTCGACCTAGTGCATATCGAAATCCATAGTGACTATCCCAAACTAGGACAGGTTGCTTACCCGATGTTAGGTTGTTTGAAAACTGCTGCGTGCATAGTGAAACCCTAGCTCCTGACAAAAATAAGACAGGGAAACCCTACCCCTCCATAGGGGTGTTTTGGCTCTCGTTTACTTGCTATGTGTTTTTAGAGTGTATCTATGCAGGGAACACGCATACCAATTCGCAAGTCTGAGTGTCAGGCCTGCGGGCATCAGTGTTTTTGGGAATCAGTCATCTACGAGTATCAGATTCAGACTTAGGGGTAACAATTTGGAAACAGTGATCAGTGACTAAGGAATAGTACATTCAGCTTGTTGGCAGTTTGTTGTGATACCCAGCTGTGTGTTGTGTTTATTTTACGTTGTTACGCTGTCCAATTGTCTGTTTATTTATATGCTTTATTTATCTTTTTACTAGGTAGTCGAGCACAATTGCTTCTGACCCAGTAGATATTCCCCAAGCACTCTGGATTAGAGGTCGTCGACTCCATCGATCTGAGGATCTGGTAGACGGACAACCAATGTACCACTCTCTACCCCCGGTTACTAGACGGAGGACAGCTAGGCAGAGGGCATCAGTTCAACAGTCAGTACAGAGGGCTTTGTCTACCCCACCTGTGTACAGTAGGGATCAGGATTCTGCGTCTCCCACAGCAAATGGAACATATACCGATAATTCAGTCAGAGAATAGAACAGATAATGGCCATTTAGAAGGAAATGGTGCCCCAGCTCCAGAGAGTATGATATGATGCAACAGGATGCTGTCCGAAAGGCAGACGTTCGCCAAGCAGCAGGCCACGGTTATGAATTAACAAGCAGAGTTAATGTGAGTTACAGCAGCAAACCGAGCAATCTGTTCGCACAAGTCCTCTCCCTCAAGGATCCCACCCTGGGAGAACAGCTATGTCAGCAATGATACGGACATTCCATACCACCTCTACCCGATCCTACCCCAAATCCAACCCCAGTTATCCAAAACACCCACCAACCTACCGGACTCTCCCTTTGAGTTCGAGACAGACCCCACAGCATTGAAGTTGAGCAAGCTCGAAAAGCTGTTCAAGAGAGATCCCAAGGAGTCAAGACTATCCCAGACATCGAAGATGGATATACCGACGCAGCTGTGACGCTACCTGACAGATTCAAAATACCACACATTGATCGATTTGATGGGTCCGGGGACCCCATGGTGCACCTGAGATTGTTTTCAGACATCTTAAGGCCAATGGGCCTCAGCAGACTTCAGAAGCTGTCTCTGTTCGGCTGAACCCTGTCGGGTGTGGCGGCCATATGGTATGCCAAATTAGAAGATGATGTCAAGAGAAACTGGGACGAGATGGCCGAGGCCTTCATTACGCAATACTCATACAATACACAAATCGAGATTACAACCCGTGATCTCGAGACAACAAGGCAAGAGCCTAAAGAGAGTTTCTCAGAATTCGTGACTAGATGGAGGGCCAAGGCTTCGATGATAACCTTAAGGCCTACAGACAAAGACCAGATTCGGATGATTGTGCGCAATCTTCAGCCGTAGTTGATGCAAAAGATGATTGTACTCCCCTTCCCTACCTTTTCTGATCAACATGAAATGGGGTACAGATTGAGGATGCCTTAAAGTAAGGCTTAATTGATAATGACCGGGAGCAACCCCGAAGAACTTTCAACCGCAACACTAATGCAGGCCCGAGCGGTACTACAACTACAAGAGCCTCCGAAGTGAGCATGGTCACCACCAACCCCCCTCTAAGAACCATGGCAGCTGCGCCATTCTCCGGCGCGTCCGGAAGCCATACCCAAACAGCCAAATACCCACCCAAAAACACAAGAACCTTCGCTCCACTGTATATGCCCCTATCCAAAGCTCTGGGGGTTTTAATCAAAAAAGGGCATTTGAAGCCCCTAGAACCGCGACCCTTACCAGAAAGACTTCCCCCTACCCATAACCCAGCCAAATTTTGCGCATTTCACCAACAGCACGGTTATGACACCGATCTGTGCTTCCAATTACGTCATGAGATTCAAGATCTCATCGATGACGGGGTGATTCTGCCTCCCGAGAAACCCAATGTTACAACAAACCCTCTCCCCACACATAACCAAGCCTCACCGCCTAAAAGGATCAACTTCATCCAAACTGGGGTCGTGCCTTATGATCCTAGCATCTATATCACTCCTTCCCACCTGCCTAAGCCGGAGGTATTCCTTCCCGACTGCACCAACTTGTGCATGATGGACATCTCCATGACCCGACCTAAGCCAACGGTGGTGACTATCGAGAACAAGAGAGAGGAGATCCCAAAGGAGACAAAGGTTGTTGGTTTAGAGTCTATAGAATCTGGGAGTCGTATTGAGAAGACATATAGTCCGAGTGACTACATTTCATCAATGGGTCAGGATGGGCCAGATGTGGAATTGCCAACAGGGGAAGAACTGTGTGTGATCCAAAGGGATAGTCTGGGACAGAGAACAGATGATTTAAGGGCTGTGGAAGAGGACCTTACCAATCTCCAGTTTTACAGTAACCAAGATCTAGAGGGCGTAGCAGTCAACTGGTTTGATTATGAGGAATCAGCAGAGGCTACTGGGTGGTTGGATGATCAACTGGATGCGGTGGAAGAGTTCCACCCAGGACAGGGTCCGGCAGGGGCACGAATGTCGGTGACAGTCGAGAGAGTCAGAGAATAGAATGCATCGCCGAGGAGCGCCGATGTTAAGAATTTCGCTCGGGATTGGAGTATTTTGAATATAGGAATTATTAAGCAGCCAGCTGTGTTGATACGGTCGGAACAAGAAAGATTTGAAGATCCCGCAAGAATCAGAAAGGCAAAGGCCCATGTGGGGACTGAAACTGCTGTGTGCACAGGAACAGAGGATGCTGCGAGCATAGGGACGGAAGGTACCGCGGGTACGAGAACAGTCATACCAGAGCCGGACAGATGTCTGTCGGCTGCTGATGGAATGTAGTGGGAAGATGAGGATTTATGTCTTGCCCATACGGACGAAGATTGGGGGAACAACCAACCCGATGACACCTGGTACCTTGGAGAAGTCGACCATATGACACGAAATGGGCGGTATTTCAAGCCCCCACATCTAGATTAGCCAGAGGCGTCTGGGAAAGATAAGGAGGCAGAGAAGCAGAAAGAGAAACAACATGAAGAAGAGGCTGTGCTCAAACAGTTAAAAAGGATACAAGCAGACATCTCCATCTGGGGACTGCTTATGGCATCACGAGTGCACAGACAGGCTGTCTTATCAGCCATGGACAAGGCAAAGCTTTTGATAGAAACTACGCCAGAACAGCTAGTAGGATTAGTTTTTCTGGGAGGGGCTACCCCGACGCTGAATTTCTCCGACAAGGAACTGCCACCTGAGGGGGCAAACCATAACAAACCACTCTACATCTCTGTGGAGTATAAGAATAAATGGATACCGGTGGTTCTCGTTGATACCGGATCCACCATCAACGTCTGCCCGGCAAGGACAGCGTATGCGATCGGCTTGAAAACCACAGACTTTTTACCAACAGCGCAAGTAATTCAAGCATACGATAACACAAGTAGAGAGGTCATGGGGATGGTGAAAATTCAGACTAAAGTTGGGCCAGGACAGCATGAGGTAGATTTCCATGTTTTAGAAGTTCCAGCGACTTTTAACCTGCTTTTGGGGAGCCGTGGCTGCATCGAGTGAAGGCCGTCTCGTCCACTCTGCATCAGATGGTGAAATACCCCTATGAAAAGGGAGTAGCCATTGTTTTTAGAAATTCATCGATCCACCCACCTCCAGAGGTATCTACACCAGTCTTAGAAATTGAGCACGGCATGGAGGACGTGTTTATATCAGGTTTCACCCTTGCTGAGGCTCGGGTTGTACAAAACATCATGGCTACTAACGAGGGGATTTATGTCAGTGCTCAAGCGGTGTACCTCATGAACAAACTCCAACACATCCCCGGGATAGGGTTAGGAAGGAGCGGCCGGAAGGCCGTCACAGCATTGGCCGAAGTGCCACATAACCCTCATACCTTTGGCTTGGGTTATCTGCCCACCAAGGAGGATTGGGTAAGGAAAGGAAAGGAAATGGCTGGAAGAGCCAGAGCGAAACAGATGGGGAAGCCTTTTGAGTTGATGCACCGGCCCATCCAGGGTACCCTAAACGGACGCTTCGTCTAGGAGGGAGAAGATTTTCCATTCTGTGGTTTTCCGGAGCCGTGGCTGAACGCGGAGAGGAAGCGCGTACCGGGATTCTAGATTTTCTTTGACCTACAATTACCTGGGGACGATGTTGCCGAAGAGCAGACAGACCTGACAGTCGAGGCTGAGCATAGTGGGGAAATGGTGTCTGAGGACACCGAACTTGAAATGGGGGTAGCACTGGCATGTCTACTTTCAGATCCTCCGATCGAACAGAAGTTCTTGGGGGATAAATTCTCGGTTTCCATGATCGGGAATGAAATGGCTGCGGGCCTACCATCAACTATTTTGGATGCATCCATCGCACCCTCTCTCGTTTGGCAATATGAAGAGGGATTTTTGTCCAGCAGCACCGGGTCAGGTAGTGAGCCGGAATCTGATTCCACCGAGTCTTGTGAGTCGAAATCAGGTTCTAGCTCGACTGAGTCTAAGTCCGGTATTCCTGGGGGTGATAACCCGAATGCTACAGTCCTATCCAGGTCGTCTTTTTCTTTCTCCTTTGAGTCTGTTGTAACAGAAGAATCGGACGGTTTGGAAGTACTTAATGAGAATAATGTGGATGTGGTTTCCGAGTACTTTTCTGTGCCTTTGATATATTGCTTAAATCAGGACTTTCAAAATTTTGACGAAAACGACGAGGAAGAAATTCCTCCGGTTTTGCAACGATTAATTGATCAAGAGTAGGAAAGATTTGTTAAACCTTTAGTGAAGATCCCGCGAGAATCAAAAAGGCAAAGGCCCA
>NW_021024756.1:1768600-1794751 GCF_004153795.1 Camellia sinensis
CTTCCACCTGTAAACGGTAGCCGGTGCAAAAGGTTGTTAGATGGTGAGAGCCAGAAAGCAATGAACCCTGTCTGCAAGATGTCGGCAACCAGCAGAACAGAAGGCCAGTGCGAAGACTGTGTTAAGGTGAGACAGATGAAGACGAACCCAGAAAAGTCTCCTTTTCCTCCCGGCTCGTCTTTGTCCAGCTACTGAGAGGTAAAAGTCGTCCATCGAATTCTTAACCTCCTAAACATCGAAGTGTCTTGCATGGACACACATACGGACATGCCTGGCATTGACCCTAAATTTCATTCTGCCAATCCAAATTTCAATGTCCACCAATGCAAGCCAATCATTCAGCGAACTCGTCCGATTGCACTCCACCACGCCAGGATAGCTGCAAAGATAGTAGAAGACCTGCTGGAGGCAGAAGCATCCAGAGAAGTATACTATCCCAGTGGATTTGCCGCTGCTTTCGAACAAGCTCAAGAAATCTACAGAACCACCCGTGTCACCGCCAGAACGGGAGACCGTTAATTATGTGTACCTTTCGTAACCGAGACCACGCAATTCTGGGTTGCATGCTTGCGCAAGAATCAGAGGACAAAGTGGAGAGAGCCATCTACTATCTGAGCAAGAAGATGCTAGAGTATGAGACTCGCTACACACCGTTGGAGAAGGCTTGCTTAGCTTTGGTATGGGCTACCAGGAAGCTGCGACACTACCTGTTAGCTCACTCCTTAATGTTGGTTTCACGACTCGATCCCATCAAATATCTTTTCGAGAAACCGACACTTACGGGTAGGCTAGCTTGTTGGTTGCTGTTGCTTTCCGAATTCGATCTGAAATATGTGACGTGCAAGTCAGTCAAAGGAAGAGCAGTAGCAGAATTCTTAGCCGACCATCCAGTTGAAGGGGCGAAGCAGTTGGGTACTTATTCCCAGATGAGGCCATTTTGCATATCGACGATGAAACTTGGACGATGTACTTTGACGGAGCGTCAAACCAGTACGGGTATGGAATAGGGGTGTTACTGATAGCACCCAACAATTCCCGTATCCCTCTAGCATTCAAACTCCGATTCAAAGTCTCAAACAACGAAGCAGAATATGAGGCATGCATTGCCCTCTAGAAGCAGCCCTGGAACTAGAGGCAAGACGGTTGGACGTCATTGGGGACTCGAACCTTGTTGTGTCTCAAGCAAAAGGAGACTGGAAAGTCAAAGAACAAAAAATGATGATTTATCACCGGACCTTGGACTTGTTAATTCCTCGGTTTGAGAAGCTAAATTTTGCTCATCTACTAAAGAGAACAATAGGTTCGCAGATTCTTTAGCAACTCTATCTTCCATGATAGACATCCCGTCCGGAGTCCGGATGCGTCCAGTCATCATTGACTAGAAATTTGCGCCAGTCTACGAGTCGATCGCCGCCATAAATGAGGTTCAAGACGAAAACCCCTGGTATTACGACATTTGGAACTTCTTGGAGAAGGAAATGTATCCACCAGAGGCAAACGCCAAGGATAAAAGGGAAATCAGAAGAATGGCTGTTCAGTTCATCATCTGCGGGGGTAAGCTGTATAAGAGAGGTCACCTGGGAATGCATAAGCTATGTGTAGAAGTTGAGGAATCAAAGCGCCTGATGGAGGCCATCTACGGAGGAGAATGTGGGGCACATATGAATGGGGTAATGCTAGCGCGGAAGATCCTCAGGCAGGTTTACTACTGGTCCACCATGGAGGAAGATTGTATCGGCTTTGTTCGGCGATGCCACAAATGTCAGATCCATGCAAATCGCATGAACATTCCGCCGTCAAAGCTGTATAATATGACTTCGCCATGGCCATTTTCAGTTTGGGGAATCGATGTGATCGGGGCTGTTATCCCGAAGGGGTCAAAGGGGCATGAGTTCATCCTGGTCGCGATAGATTACTTTACGAAGTGGGTCGAAACCCAATCTTATGCGGTGTTGAAGGCTTCACATGTTGCGAAATTCATCAGAAACAACATCATCTACCGCTATGGGGTCCCAAACGAGATTATTTCAGACAATGGTTCCCATTTTAAGAAGGAGGTGATTAATTTGTTAAAGAAATACAATGTGGCTTTTCATAAGTCGTCCACATACCGGCCGCAGACCAACGGAGCAGTTGAGGCCGCCAACAAGAACATCAAGCACATACTGCAGAAGATGGTGGAAACCTACCGGGACTGGCCAGATAAGTTGTCGTTTGCTCTATGGGGCTACCAGACTTCAATTAGAACTTCTATTGGGGCGACTTCGTATTCATTAGTCTATGGGATGGAGGGCGTTCTACCTATCGAAATTGAGGTTCCGTCATTGCGAGTATTGGATGAGTGTCAAATAGCTGAAGCAGATTTACAGCAGAGCAGATTCGAGGAACTCATGCTCTTTGATGAGAGAAGACTGAAGGCATTGTACCATGTCCAAGGTTATCAGCGCAGAATTGCCCGAGCTTTCAACAAGAAAGTTAAGTCCAGAAATCTAAAAGAAGGAGATTTGGTACTCAAGGATAACCGAGCCCCCATCCATGACCCAAGGGGCAAGTTCAGACCCAATTGGACTGGTCCCTACATCATCAAGTCAATCTGGTCAGGTGGAGCTGTAGTTCTAATGGACCTAGATGGCTTGGAGTTCTCGCAACCAATCAACATGGACAAGTTGAAGAAATATTACCCCTGAGAGGCTCGCTAGGCCGAAAACCCGAAAGGGCGACCTAGGCAAAAGTTAGAGCATTAAAAAAATTGAAAAATATAAAAACTGAGCTTGCAAGGTTGAAAACCCGCAAAGGGCAGCCTTGGCAAGAGTTAGAGCGTAAAATGAGAGTGAAAATACTCGAGTGAACCTGAGCCTGAACTACGTAAGGCTTGATTCCCATCTTTGGGATACGTAGGCAACTTCATTCTGGAGTTCAGCCATAAACACTTCCCCGATCAACTTTGTCCATTTGATCGTCTCGGCTATCTTTGTCTATTCAGCATTCAAGAGTTCGGTTATGATCTCCGGTGCAGTACTCTTCAGACTAGGGCCAACTTTCCGTTGCTGCGCAGTGCTGCGTACTCTTCAGACTAGGGGCAACTTTCCAGTTGCTGGGACCCGGGGTTGTGCACCTCAGTGACAGATTTCAGACATGTCCAGTTCTGATCCATATCGAAAATGGTTTTGAAAAGTTTTAATAAAAGTTGACTTTGTTCAAAATTAATCTTTTTACAACTTAGACCATTTTTGGACCAAAGCGGAGAATTTTCAGTACCCACAACCTTCAATTTCATTGATTTTAATACAGAGTTCTCCTGCTCTTGCATACAAATTGAAGTTGCTTTTTATTACATTCATAAAGAAAACTTGAAAGTTTTAATAACGTAATAAATCCGGGGCATGGCTAAAGTCAGATGTTTTTGCGCCCCCTCCCAGAGCTGGTCGAAGCCTCTGATACCAAAGTGGGCCCTTCCTGTGCCTCTTCATTGAGCCAATCCAAGCACTCATCAGATAAGGTGCAACTGAAAGTGGGAGCAGGGGCCAGGAGCTCTCTAATCCTCCATGCTGTGGCATACCGGGCAAGTTGTGAACCTTGAACCGGGAATGCAACAGGATACTCTATCCCCTTTGGTGGGCAAGTCTGATCATGACCAAACTGGCGCTGAAACCAGAATGGAAAGTAGAACACACAGTGAGTCAGACTAATCAACTGGATCCCGGTCTGCCGGGACATGCTATAGCTCATTGCCGGGAGATTGAACCAAGGACAGCGCCAAGTAATGCGATCTACAGACAAATTGCACATCCAGTCGAACCACCATCCCTCATCAAGGGCATCGACTAGTCGTTGTCGGAAGAAGTAGCCGCGAGCTGAGTAGGCTGGGCAAGAGTCCACAACCTGCAATTTATCCATCAACCATACTTGGGGAGGGATGAAAAAAATCAGAGAATAAAGAATAGAGAGATGTACGATGAGAGAAAAGTAAGAAAAAGGTTTTGTGAGAAAAACCGAGCCTGAGGGCCGAGTGATGTGAGCAAAGTATATGTGAGAAAGGGTGGAAAACATTACCTGCAACAGTAGTGGACTCCCCGCGAATCTGGTCGTCTCTCGGCGATAGAAAGCATCCAAGCCCATCAGCGTCTCGGCCAATGTCATGGCAATGCAGCTCTTTCATTCTTTCAAGCCTTGAGTAACTTCAATCAGACGGATGCTAGATCCGCTGAAGCCCGGGGCAAGCAAAAAGTGAGGTAGTATGCACAAACAAAGGGCGTGTTGCCGAAAACCTTGCCAATGATGGTCGCCGCGGTTACCGACATCGGAAAACCGATAGATCAAGCTGGGAATGTCCAGCATTCCGTCATAAATTAGAGATCGAGCGTCACGCATAGTGAGTCCACACATTCGCCCTAAGGCTTGGACATGGCCAAAATTAAGATGGGGCAGGATCTCCTCGTCACGCTCAGATTCCAGTAAAACTCAGAAATCTTCAAAGGTAGGACACACTTCTTGCCCGCTAAAGCTAAAGAGATATGTCACCGGATTCCAAAACCTTGCCGCCGCATGGAGAAACGGGAAGTGTAACGAGGTACGACCCAGAGTGAATAGTGCATTTATGCCAAAATCTCGAAAATTCAGCTTTTCCGAGCCATCCAAGTTGTTAATGTAAGTTGTGAGATTTTGGGCAAGAAGCGCTTCCATTTGGGGCAAATCAGTGTTGAATTGGGAAGAACCACGAAGCTGAGTTTTGTAGAAGATAAGGTTGAGTGAAGGACAGATGTCAGCATTCTGTTGATTCTGACAATTCACGGCCGGCCGGCCAAATATAGTGCCGACCAGCCACCACTTTTGGCCGATTGATCAGAGTTTATGGTCGATGGCCATTTCTCACGGCCGATGGCCTTTATCTCTGGCTGGTGGTCTTCTTCCTTGTTCTCTGAGCTGTTTATGCTGAGGATTGGGGAATTCCACCACCTCCAATGCCCTCCGGTGATCGATTCTTACAGAGTCACGCCTATTTGCTTATCGAGTTGTTGTACATTTGCTTATTGAGTTGTATGTCACTCTCTTCAAGTCTTTGATTTGCTTATCGAGTTGTACTCACGCTTAGTTGGTTATATCGAGTCTCTCCGTTTTGCTTGTCAAGTTGTAAATCGGCTCACTACCTGATTATTACGATGCGAATGCTCTATTTTCAAAACGAATCTCATCTCATTGTTATGTGATGCCATGCGATGCAATGCATAGAATGTACAAATGCAACACCTTTTTGAACAAAATAGCAGTTTCATTCCTATCACATGCTTTACAAAAATGTGCAGTTTTGAAAAAATGATAACAAACCCTGCCTGAGGCAGTGCAATGTGCTTAACTACTAGTAAAAAGGAAAGTAAAGCAAAGAAGGAACAAGGCAGCAAAGTATCAGGATTGATGCCGGTAACCCCTTCCCTTGTGGTCAATACATTTCTCGCGTCTTTGTTTAGATCAATTGTATGGTTTGGCACCTTCATTTCTCGAGGCAGTGCAAAGAAGTACGCCTTCGGAACATCCGTAGACCTCCGAGTTGACCTCAAATTGTGTCTGCTATAAGCAATGCTCTGTGCGTGCGAGGAGCATCCCCTCCCGTATCCTTTGTGTATCATGTGAAATCCACAAATCACTTCAAATTATAATATATTGCAGTAGTTTGTATTTCGACATCTTGGATAGCTTACCTTTACCATACTTCAAGTTCCTTTTTATACACATTGCTTGCGTAGACCGCATGCTTTACTTACATGTGTTCAATTTCAAGTTCCTTTTTATACACATTGCTTGCGTAAACCGCATGCTTTACTTACATGTGTTCAAGCTCCCTTTTATACACATTGCTTGTGTAGACCGCATGCTTTACTTACATGTGTTCAATTTCAAGTTCCTTCTATACACATTGCTTGCGTAGACCGCGTGCTTTACTTACATGTGTTCAAGCTCCTCTTTATACACATTGCTTGCGTAGACCGCATGCTTTACTTACATGTGTTCAAGTCCCTTTTTATACATATTGCGTGCATATGTGCATTGCTTTACTTACATGTGTTCAATTTCAAGTTCCTTTCTACATACATTGCTTGCGTAGACACGCATACTTTACTTACATGTGTTCAAATTTCTTCATGCGCATTGTGCACGTTGTCACGTGTTCTTTACTTACATACGTTTGTGCCTTCACAGCATTGTTATGCGCCCCACTCGACTTGCGTTGTCACGCACTTTCGATTGCATTATTAGGCATGTTGCTAACAATATTGTACCTGTTAAGTTTGCTTTCTTTGTAGGCACGATATTGTATGTATGGTTCATTTGAGGCTGGTGCAACCAGACGAACCAGACAGGTACTGTATTCTCCGAGTGAGACGTATTGAGAATTGCATAATTCTCTTACATCCTTTCTGCATTATAGTGTAGTTTGGTGTATGCTAGCTTAAAATTGTCGCATGTTATGCTTCGTTACAGCTTTCTTTGCATGATCATAAATTATGCTCGGCTTGGTGCATTGTCTTGCATTCTGCCCCTGCCCTCGGGCACATATCTTTATCTGCAGCTTGTATGCCTTGTCTAAGTTTTCGGCTTGATCAAAAATGGGTCGTCTCTGGACTTTGACAATCACTCCCGTCATTGTTATGACTTTCGAGTTCTGTCAAAGAGGGGCAACTGTAGACACCCCATTTTTGACCGTCCTCAAGACTTGGACGTCACCGCTCGAACACTCGGTGATTACTTATCTTTGTGTTTCGTTTTGAGTTTCCGGAGGTCTCGGCTACGCGCCTTGCCTCAGGATATCTAACCTCGACTATTCTGTGTTTGGTTTTGCACCAAACACTAGCGTTTTTTTTGCTTCTGAGGGTAGAAAATAGCTTGTTAGCTACCCCTGACAGCCACCGGCCTTGGTTTGAGGCCACCGGCTATGTTTTGAGGTTACCAGCCATTGGTGAATTATACCATTGGCTGGTCAGCATTCAGTATGGCCGGCCGGCCATCTGTTTGGTCGGTAACCTCATTTTCTGGCCAGTAATACCTTTTTATCTTTTTCGGGCATGGTGCATGCCAGCTGTGCCAGCTGGAATGCACCAAAACCTACCCCGGGGCATACATGTGGCTGTTTTGCCCCTTTTGCCCCCTTTTGGTCAAAGCTTCTTGAGGAAGCTTGACCCTTTGGCAAACTTCCTCAAGAAGCTTGCCAGCTGTCCTAGCTTCCTCAGGAAGCCTTGCCCCCTTTGCCCCCTTTGACTCTTTTTTGTTTAGCTTCTTTGAGAAGCTTCAAACCTTTCCCTTGTCTATATAAGAGCCTCTCCTCCTCCTTTGTTAGGGTTGAGCAAAAAAACCAGAGCTATACACATATATATCATCCTCTCTCTCTCTCTTCATTTTGTGTGGTTTAAGGGCCTAAAGTGTGTGTTTGTTCTTAGTTTTGCACACAAACACACACTACTACATCATACTTCGAATTTGAGAGGCTTTGGAGGTTTGTTCTTGAGGTTTTGGACTGGTTTTGATCAAAAGAAGAAGGTTGCACTTGCTGTTCATCAAGGATTCTTCAAGGGTAACTCTTTTACTTTAGATTCCCCAATCTTGCACTAGACTTTTGCCTATCTTGCTCATTGTTTTAGACTTTGTGTATAACTGAAAAAAGGCTTGTATTTGCATGCTCAAGATATCTCATTAAGGTTGTTTTGGCATTGGGGGTCGACCTCCCCCTCTTAGGCCTTGTTGGCCCCTTTTTGAGTTTCCTTTATTAAGTTTTGATTTCTTTGGTGTATTAGCCTTCTCACTACTGAAATCCAGTGGATTTTCAGGGGTGAAGAAGGGGGTTTGAGGTCTTGCATAAGGGAGGGACACCGCTCTCCCTTGGTCTCTCTTTTTGTTCATGTTTTAGCTCATAAGGGTAGCATGTATGCCTAGCTTTGTTTGGCTTAATTTCAGAGGTTATTTGGTGTTTATTTAGCATGTTTTACCTCTGTCCCATGTTGGTTTGTTGGCCCCTCTCATGCTTAATACACTTGCTTTGTATTCTCCTATTTTGCCTAGAAATGCATCTAGTCATTAAACCATCATGCTTGTATATTCTTGCCTAGCTTTGTGAAGCTTTTGGTCATGATTTATCATGATTGAGGTCTGTTGGGTGCTGGTTTGGTTGTATTTGATATGTTTTGTATAGCCCCTTTGCATTTTAGCATGTTGGCATCGGGTGTGTGAGTCATGAGCATGCTTGAGTTGGGTTGTTTCAGTTGATTCGGAGTCATTTCACATGCCATTTCAGTCCCTAATCCATGTTTGTATGCTTGCATTCATCATCTCTTTCATGCTTTGAAGGGTTGTTCTTTTGTGCCTTGGAAATGGTCATTGTGCATGCCTATGTGTTTAGATATTAGGCTGCCATATCAGTGGATTTTGAGGGCCCTTTTTGCATGCTAAAACTCTTTTTTGTATTGAAAAATTCATGCCATGTTTGCTTGGGGGAGGTGTTGAGTAGTGCTCCCTTTTGTGGCCTTGAATGCTCTTGTTTTGGACTCATTCCTTGGCGTGTTTTGACCATGATCTATGTATGCTTTAGTCTTGTTTTGGAGTCCCTTGGGACTGTTTTAGGTCATTTTGGTCCTTTAAGGTTTGGTTGACATAGCTTTGGTTTGACCCCCTTTATTGGCTTCAAGTGTTGGTCATTGTTGCATGCCTTGCTTGCATGTTTTGTTTGATTTGGCATCATTCTCTATTCATTTTCAGAGCTTAGCATGTTGGTTTAATGCCCATTTATATCGCCTTTAAGTATGCTTAGAGTTGTCCCCTTTTATGCTTAGGTGATAGACCTTGATGTGTGCATGCTTGCATGCATCATTTGTGCTCTTGTGCATCCTCTTAGGCCACTGTTTTGGGGGTGGGCTGAGGTCCTCTCGTTTCAGTATAAGTCCATCTTTGCATATTTTGCATGCTTGCATGTTGCATTGCATTGGTTGCATGCTTACATTGTATCATTTTCGCATGTTTGCATGTTGTTTAGTTAATGGCATCACATAGTCTTGTTGTATGCTTGATATGTCCATATTGCATTAGTCTAGCTTGCAGGATTAGATAGTGTCATGTTGCATTAGCTTAGCATGTTCATGTTACCTTGCATGAGTTGCATCACTTTGCATTGTATATTGCATCCATGCATTACATTTTGCTTGGTTTGGGGTGTCAAACCAAGTATGAGGATTGAGAAGTGTTCATACTCCAAGTGATGTAACACGTCTCAACCCTCGGTCGTCAATCCCCTTGACCTCAACATGATAGGGTGTTGGCATTCATCTCTTTTGGTTGCATGCATTTACATCAAGTTGTAAACTTGGCCTCTTAGGCCATCATGCATCAAAATGCACAATTGATGGCTTGAGGGTGGAGGGTCATGCTCCCTTGAGCCCGTTGCATGATAGGGAGTGTGGACATGCTTACATTTGCTTAAACATTCCATGCCATACACTGCATGCCCTCTGCTGCTGTCAAAACCAGTTTCTGCAGGAAGCTTTCGCCGGCCGGCCATCTCTAGTGCCGACCGGCCATCCATAAATGGCCGATAACTTCACCAGCGGCCGGTGACCATTTCCCATAGCCAGTAGTCATTACTCCTAGCCGGTGGTGCTCCACAGTGTGCAGAGAACCTAACCCAAGACTTGTGCAGTCTTTAGAGGAGCTAGGCAGTGTAAACAGAGGCAGCAATGCTATGGCAGTGAGTTTCCGGGCAGTACGAGTCAAGCATGCATCATCCAAACATTTCGAGGCGGGGGCTATGGCCACTTTAATTTTGCATTTAATTTGTTAATTAATTAGAAATTCTGTAATAATTAATTTAGTATTATTTATTCGGACTGTAATATTTATTCGGACCCTCCGAGCGAGGGCAATTGTGTAATAAGTGTGCGTGAGTGTGTGTATGTCTTCCAACCCCACGTCTTTCTTCCCTTTTATTACTAGCTTTCGATGTTAAGCCATAAGCATGTTATCATTAGCATACAGTATATAGCAATGCAATGCATCATTCAATAATAGTCTTACATAGCACACAGGCATCGTGGTTACATCTTACTAACTGCAAAATGTTATTTCAAATCTAACTTGAATACATGCTACTTGTGCATTTTCACATATCATTTATAGACTAGCCGAGCCTACTCTAGTGACATTCTGTATGCGTTGCATTAGCCACTTAACATGGACTTGGATCATGCATTGATTGCTAACATGTTTTTGTTTTGGCTCGGAGTACTAGGTAAGCATTTATGCTTTAGCATACCGCATGCGTGTGAGTGTGGCCACAATAGCATGATTACCATGAGGCTAGATGCTTATGTGATATAAACTGCTTGAATGCCTGTGGGTGAAGGTTGGATTGTTTGAGTTGAAACAACTCGTTGAAGTCCGTGCTTTAGCCTACTTGCGAGTAGCAAATTTCAAACTGTTTTTTTTTTCTTTCAAACAAACAGATATGCAATGCTTCGTTCCAATTCAGGCGATTTGGTCTATACTTGTTTGCTGAGCGCATAACGTAGTAATTCTAGGCTAATAACCGGAATAAGAACACATAACGTTTTCAAAATCGGATATCACGGTTGTAGAGGCTGATCTTTGAATCGGGCGAGAGGGGGTGCTCATAGCTGACCTTCCCCAATCGTACCCAAGCTCCTGAGCCGAGGCAACTTTGGTGATGACGGACACGTGGCCTTTGGCACCTAGTCAGGGTTTCCTAAATTCCCCCATAAAAAATATTTAGGTGGTGACTCTGTATCTGGCAAAGCTGTCCATGTTTGGCACTTCTTTCAAAAATCTGTTTCTCAAAACAATTTGCCGGATTTGGACTCTTTGGTTCAGATTAAGAACCGTGACAATTTGAGAGTCCTGAACTGTAGTGAACCCAAAACGAATAGAACGAACGGGGGGGATTCCCTCCCGGGGCGTTCGGGGACGTCTACAACAGTGTGATATAGGTGCATAAGATAGTGCGATACAAGGTGAATGCACAAAAACAGTGCGATGTAAGTTGCACAAGACAGTGCGATAATGGTGCACAAGACAGTGCGATGCAGGGTGAATGCACAAAACAGTGCACTATGGGTGCACAAGACAGTACGACGCAAGTTGCACAAGACAGTACGATATGGAGTACACAAGATAGTGCGATGTAAGTGCACACGATAGTGTGATACAGGTAGAATGCACAAAACAATGCGATGCAGGTGCACAAGATAGTGCGATGTGAGGTGCACAAGACAGTGCGATGCAAGGTGCCCAAAACAATGCGATATAAAGTGCACAGGATAGTACAATAGATAATGTAGTAGATGAATAGGGTGACATACTCTAACCACGTTGGAATTGTGAAAGGAGGAAGATCAAATCACAAATACGCTGAAATCGTGTAAGGAATGGAACACTCTAACCACGCTGAAATCGTAAGAAGAGGAAGAATAGATCACAAATACGCTGAAATCGTGTAAGGAATGGAACACTCTAACCACACTGAAATCGTAAGAAGAGTTCCTAAGAAAATCGCTCAGGGTCGCATTCTACGCGTCTTGAGATAAATTCCAAACATGTTGAAATCGTGTGAGGAAAGGAACACTCAAACCACGTTGAAATCGTGAGAAGAGGTCCTGAGAAAACCACTCAGGGTCGCGTTCCACGTGTCCTGAAATACTTTAATCACGCTAAAATTGTGAGAAGAGAAAAATCGCTCAAGGTCATGCTTCGCACACCTTGAGATAAAAAAAACCGCTCAGGAACACATCTCACATGTCCTGAGAAAAACACTAGGGACATTGATCCTAAACGCTGCTCAGCGTAGAAGGATAAATGATACAAGATAACACAAGATGCAAATAAATGCAATAAGTGCGATAATATGATACATGTTACAAGCAATGTAGTGCATGATGTTTAGAGAATGCAATAAAAAAACAAAGTGGTGCTTTAGAAAGCACCTCATGGGGCGAGTGGCGATGAACCGCTACTTTAACAGGGATCTCCCTCTTGTGTTCTTCGAACTCTTACCTTCAACTCACAGTTCAAAGGTCCTCAAATACTGACAAGGGGTAATATCTACATGTAGAAGCCACGGATGCCACTTTGATCGCCATTTTGACTTGAAGCAGGCTTGAACTCAGGGTCGAGGTATGCTCATACTCTAGAGAAATGGCGAGGCCTGAGAAGGTACACCTAGAACGCAATCTTGGAATTTGCTGAAGTTGAAACAGACTAAGATGCTCCAAATTTTCCCTCTTTTCTTTTGCTTTGCAGTCCGGAACCTATGTGTAGACACCCCATTTTGACCGGCCTTGAGACTTAGGCGCTTTCTTTTGATTACCCGATGATGACAATTAGAATATGTTATCTCACAAAATTCTCAGTAAGAAAGATGAAATTTAAGCTTTAATCCCAACCTTCACTCATTTTTTGGCCAAACTATTTTAGACTTTAAAACCCTCTTTTCAAAATATGTTTTTTAAATGTTTCTACGATGGCCCGATGCTCCAATTTCGATTAAAATATTGCACTTTTCAGTAAACTGAGTAAGGACAAAGTGGAAATAAATGGAAGGGAGGTGAACTTTTTGGAAAATATTTAAAAACATCTTTTTTATAGGTTTGGATTTGAAGGAAATAAGAGGGGATGAAAGAAAACTGGTTTAGGAAAAGGATGAGTATCAAATCATTAAGAAGGAAATGAGCAGCCTTCACTAAATTAGGCATATCTCTTTGTACACTAGAAATTTAAATGTGAGGCTACCACCATTGAAAAGTAGACTTCTGGGACTTCAATTTAGACCCAAGAATCACCTTAGACCAAGTCCAAATAAGGGAGATATGCCCATTTGAAGTTGGGTTTAAGAGCAGATTTTGTTGACCGAGCCTGAGACAACCTTCACTAAATTAGGCATATCTCTTTGTACACTTGAAATTTAAATGTAAGGCCACCACCATTGGAAAGTAGACTTCTGGGGTTTGAATTTAGACCCAAGAACCACTTAAAACCAACTCCAGATAAGGGAGATATGCCCATTTGAAGTTGGGCTTAAAAACAGATTTTGTTGACTCGGCCCAAAACAACAACAACCCATTTTTTTGTTGGTTCAGTTAGGACACTCCATTGACCCATTTTTCTAACCCAAATATGTTCCAATGCATGTATATTCATCCCTCATTACCTAGTGTTTGCTCCATTGAAGATAATGCTCCATTTTTGCTGCCATTAGCTCCTTTAGTGTTCCATTAGCTCCATTACCTTCATTTATGCTCTATCTTGTCTTCTACCATATCTTCCACCATGTCTCCACTTGCTTAGCCTATAAGTATACATCTGATTGTTAAGAGAAGGAAGAGAATAGGTTAAGGAGAGAACATTTGAGCTAGAGAAGAGAGGAAGAAAAGAGAGAAAAATTGAGTTTTTGAGCTAAACACACTCCTCTTTTCCATATACACCCTATATCTTCTATACAAACTGAAATTCCATATTTTTTACATCTAAAACTCCTCCAAAAATTCTGAAATACTTAAATTTTAGTAGCTTTGATCAAGAGGAATAGTGGATGTTGGTAAAAGTGAGCAAAAACAAGAGAGAAAATCACTTTTTTACCACATACACCTCCAAGCCATTATTCTAGCAAGAATTCTAAGCTTTTAGATTGAGAATTGAGAACATAATTCATACGCTTGAGGGTGATCAAGAGTAAGTTTGGAAATCAAGAAGTTCAATTTTTTCTTGGAAGGTGAATTTCTAGTCTTTCATTTTCTTATATTTTCTATCTCATATTTATTTTCTTGCTTCTTATTTCATAATGTTTTGTTATAATTTTCATACTTTATATTTCATAGGGTGTTGTTGTAATCCAAGTGGTTTCATAGGGTGTTATTGTTATTATTATTATTATTATTATTATTATTATTATTATTATTATTATTATTATTATTTTTGCTTATTGGCTTGCTTTTGTTTTATATTAATTGTGTTGTAAGCTAACCGGTAGTGGTTAGTTGAGCCACCTACATATTTTTTGTTTGTTCCTTTTTTTGGTTTTGCAACAAGACAGGTTTTACTTGGTCTAGTTGGCCAGCTGGCCTATTTGGCCGGTCAGTTAGCTTATTTGGGACAAGATGGCGTAATCTCCCAATGTTGACCAATTTCCGCCAATGATTCCAAGGAACATGAAGCTTTTATTTTGTTTATTTTTATTTTCAGTGTTTTGTGAGATTTTATTTTATTTTATTGCAATATTCCCTCCTCTTCCTCTCATTTGGATATGTAATAATTCAAGTGTTGTAATAATTCCTCATCCCCGCTTCTTTCTGTCCCATTCTTTTACTTGCTTTCCTTATTTGTACATAAACATCATATTTTATTTTCATCATATTCATGCTTTGCATCCATGTTTCATGTATCTTGATTTAGCTAAGTTTGCATTTGTGGAGTTAATCAATTCCTATGTGATTATGTGCGCTACCTCATGTTCTCAAGATGATTCACGTGTCATATCTTAGAAGCCGAATCTTTAGTTGCATCTCATGAGTGAATTACATTAGGATTTTGTATATAAGATCATGCATATTTTTACTAATTTTTTTTTTGTAGCTGTTCGAGGGACGTTGATATCTCTGTGAGTTTTTATGCTTTAGCATCCCATTTGTGTGTGTTTTTCTTACTATGTGTTGGCATTCTACTATGAGGCTAATTGCTTAAATGATAAACTGTTTGAATGCCTGTGGATGAATGCTTATTTTTTCAATTGGAATGATTCAATAAATGTACGTTTTAAGCCCACTTTGTAGTGGCAAATTCACAAACTTTAAGCCCACTTGAGGTGGCAAATTCAAACCCTTTGCAAAACAAATAGGAAATTGAATTGTTCCAATTTGAGTAAACTAGTCTATATTTGTATGCTTCACATAGTAAATTTTAGGATTTACTAAATAATTAGAACATGAACATATAAATAAAATAAAATTCATATCATGGTTTAGTAAAGGCTGATCTTTTGATCGGGTGAGTGGGGGTGTTCATTATTGACCTTTCCATCTCATACCTAAGGTTCTGAGCCAAGCATCCTTGGTTACGACGAACAGTGGCCTTGGCACGAGTCATGGGTTTCCTATTTTCCCAAAATATTAGGTGGCGACTCTGAGATCTGATGATACAGTCCATTTTTGACAAAATTACAATAAAATGGATTTTCAATAAAGGTTGCCAAATCTGGACTCTCATCTACGTTTCACATTGCACTTATGAGACTAGATCAAAGAGATCTTGGGAGTTCGAACTGTTTAATGCGCACGGGTACCCCCCGGGCATGTTACACTATGTAGTTTCATATAGGTCCTTGTTCTATTGCTCTCTTTTTTAACCTGGGTTAGACCCTACAGTTTTATGAAAGAACGAATCCTGTTTTGCAGATCATGTTGAGCATATCACGATACTCTGAGCACAAAATGATTTATTTTTGCAAACCAAGAATGAGTTCCTAACAGGGTATTGAGCCTACAACTGACCACAATACACCACAACTCAACAAAGGAAAAACAAGGTAAAAACAACACAACTATTGACACTCACCGAAATCAAGATGACTCAAAACAAGAATCAAAACAAACAAAACCACCAAACACAACACTTGGATGTTTTCCAATGGCAGGAGACCTCTCGGTTCATGGGGAGCCTGCTTCTCCAGGTGTTCTTTCTCACCATTTTCTTATTTATGGCTCTCACATCACTTTGGCCCTCAATCTCTTTTTCCCTGAAAAGCCATTTTCTCACTTTTTCTCACAGCGCACATCTCTTTATTCTTTAATCTCTTTTATTTTTTATCCCTTCCCAGATGTGGTTGATGGATAAGCTGAAAGTTGTGGACCCTTGCCCCTAGCATTCTGCTAGATTCTACATTTTTCACTCACAACTAGTGAGCTTTCCCACAGAGGGGTTGTGGTGCGACTAGACATGTAACAGATCTGCAACTGACATCGGTTGATGATGTCGTTGGCCAGTTTAGACATGATCAGACCCGTCCAGATGAGAGGGTGGAATACCCTGCTCCATTTCTAGTTCGCGCTTCGCACTTGGCTCGATACGTCACTGCTTAGAGGACGAGAGAGGGCTTGGCCCCCTACTGCTAACTTCAGTTGTGCCCTTTCTGGCGAGTTTTGATAACGGGGAAAAGACAAAAAACCTAACTCAATCGTGCCCCTAGTTCATCATTTTGTCCATATTTTTTGTGTTTTTGGCTTTTGCTAAAACAATTTTGACCAACATGAGAGTTAGATTAACATGCTTGTTTGACTTTTTGCTTTGAAATCATGTAAGTCAGGCTATGAGCACTGAAAATTTTCCTTTTTTGAGTCCAAGAAATGGTCCAATTTTGAAAAAATGGAATAATTTTTGAGAAAATTAGTTAACTTCACTAAAAATCTTCAAAACTATTTTTGCAAATGGCCACTACTCGACCAACCAGAAATTAACTCTTGAGATGCACAACCTCAGATCTGAACTTGATTTGTCTTACAACTGAATCTTTTAACGGAATAGAACAATCGATTTTGAACGAAGATGATCCAATTTGAACATGGATAGGATAGTCGAGTTTGAATAAGGATAAGCCAAACAACATGGATAAGACAAGTAGGTTGAAAATGGTTGGGGCCAAATTTCAGGATGAAGTTGTCTACGTATCCCAAAGATGGGAATCAGGCCGTACGTAGTTCCCGGGTTAAGGTGTACGCGGGTATTAACACTCTCCTGTTGTGCTCTAACTTTTACCAAAGCCGCTCTTATGAGTTTTCAACCTTACAAGCTCTATTTTTCCTTTTTATTTTTCTTTCTTCTTCTTTTTCTTTGCTTTTTGCTTTGTTTCCATTTTTTCTTCTTTTTTCATTTTTGTTCTTTTTTTTTTCTTGCTCTAACTTTTGCCTAGGTCACCCTTTCGAGTTTTCGGCCTAGCGAGTCTTTCAAGGATAGAAAAGTTTAACTTGTCCATGTTGATCGGTCATAAGATTTCTAAGCCATCTAAATCCAGGAGAATGGCTGTTGTTTGCTGATGATGTAGTCTTGATGATGTAAGGGCCCATCCAATTAGGTCTGAATTTTTCCCTAGTGTCGTGGATAGGAACTTGATTGTCCTTCAGCAAAAATTTTCTTCTCTTAGATTCTTGGATTTGGATTTTTTTCTAATCGCCATTAGTTTGAGAAATGACCCACTTTTGAATCTTCGAGCATATCTGACCTTTTGCCCCTAGTTCAAGGGTTGTTCTCATCCAGCCATGCAAACTTTCTTTGATCACATATGACCTTCTTGCCCCTAGTTCAAGGATTGCTTCCAATCCAACCATGCAAGCCTCATATTTTGGTTGATCGTTGAACATTTTGAAAGGTTCAAGGTTTGAAAGGAAATAGGTCGAGTCTCGAGACCGAGAGTGATCCTATGCTATACAATCTCAAGATCAATTCCAAGCATGTCTTCGTAGAACCACGAAAAATATTTTTTGAAATCTTTTAATAAAGCGACTAGTCACTCGTGCTCTTCTGAAGACAATGTAGAACTAATCTGGATCAAGCCACGATCCTCATCAGTACTCACATTAACAGATATGATTTCATTCATTAAAGGCTTAGCATTCGTCTCTTCCTCTCAGTTGATCAAATTTTTACAAATCTCGAGGAATTCATCCCTTTTTGTTTTCATCATAGTTTTGGAAATAGTTTTAAAAAACTTTGGTCAATGCAATGATTTAAAGGCACAGAGAAATAGGTGAAAAGTCCTGCCGTTTCATTCAAATCTTTTGGCTCAACTGGCTTAATGATAGAAACAGACACAAAAGAAAGAGTGCAAAAAACAAACAAAACAAAACAGTGATGCGATGTTCGAGTTAATACGCCTGAAATCACCTAACTCTAACACAACAAGACTATAGGGATCCCGGTTTTACCCCGACCTTTATTGGGTTCCGGACTCGGGTTCCGTGAGTGTATATTGTTGTCTATGTCTTGTTTCCTTCCTTTAATTCTTTGAATATGAGTTTTGGGACTTGTTGGGTGAGTTTGGAACAGGTTGGTTGTCTTTTGGTACAAATGATTGTTGCCCATATTTTGGCTTCTGCGCTCAAGCGAGGCTTCTTGCGCTCAAGCGCGTGTCTGCGTTGGGTAACAGACCTGAAGCTTAACATTGTACGCTCGAGCGACGCTTCTTGCGCTCGATCGAAGCGACCTTTTTGTGTCTGGTGGCTCAAGCGAGATTGTTCATATCAGATCGTGCATGAGTCATTTTAGATCACTTTTGCAGCTCACTTTCTCTCAAAAACTCTCCAAGAACACAAATCTCCTTACTTTCTCTCTAGAATACACCCTCTCTCAAGATTTCATCTAGATTCGTTGTGTTCTTGACCTTAGTGTCTTTGAGAATAAGGTAGAGGGCTTCAAGAGTTTCGTTTTGATCCAATAAGTAATTGGTTTCGTCATCTTTGAAGTTCCACCTTGTTGCTTGGGTTTTCTACACTTGAGGTAGGGAATTTTTACACTCTAATATGGTTTTTAGCTTAGTTATTTGCTGTTGTGTGTAGATGATGAGATTTGGTTGTGGTTTGGACAAATCTAGGATTTGGATATGAAATGAAAAGAAAAGAAGGGTTTTTGATGAAATTGGCATAAGTGGGTTTGAGGTTTTGATGCAAGGTTGTATTGTGCCAAAATAGTTGATTTTGGTGAATTGGGTTGATATTTGGAAAGAGGGCGATTTTGCCCTAATTTTGATTAAATCATTATTTTGCATAAATAATTGGAATTGACATTGAAAATGTGAATTTGGAAGGTTGTGGTTATAAATGGTGATATTGGATATGTATTATCTCACCTATGTAAGTTTTGAATAAAATATTTATTTTGAGATTGAACATCTCTTTAGAAAATAATTGTATTGGGATCTGTGGAGGATAGCTATGATTGTTGTAGAAATTACATAAGGATTAGGCGATTTAATGCTAATCAAATGTTGGTTGTCATTGCATATGACTATGTTTATAAATACATTGTATATATATGTTTATTGGGAGGAGAAAGGGGATGTACTCCATATGCGATTATGTTTATAAATACATTGCATATGTATATTTGTTTGGGAGGAGAAAGCAAATGGACTCCATTTAAAGCAAGTTGGCCAGTGTGTCCTGGGTGAAAGGCCTGAAATTTCATATATAAATGGGTGCCGATTCCTTCGGACGAAATATTCGTAAAATGGTAGGTTTGAAGTGTTTATGTGTATTTTGCATAGTTGGAAAAACCATTGAGTTGTAGTCTCATTTTGGTTGTTGAAGGATAATGAATTTAACTCATGAATTGAGTAGCATATGTGAACTGGAAATGAATTGAAGGAAAATGGAATGAGGTTAGGTCTTAGTGGCATATGAATATGCAGGCCATGTGGATGTTTTAGTATCGGTATTGTCTATGCACGTAATATTTATATCTTGCTAAACCTCATATATTGTGTTAGATTATCTTTACTGGGCTGTTGGCTCACCCTATACGGAAACATCATTTTCAGGTGCAAGTGAGGTGTTTCTTCCAAGGAAATAGCATAGATGGACTTTCGGGAAGCATGAGCTTCTTAATTATGCCTTATGTGTGTATGTTTATTATTTGTAAAGCCAATGGCTTAAGATGTAATGAGCGAGACTCAATTTGTGTAACCAAGTAATAACTTGGAAAGATGTAAGCCTACATGACATTTAACTGGTTGTTAAACAGTGAACTCTGATGTATGAAAGTATGCTGTTTCTCATATTTATTCCACATATGAGCTATCTTTGTTGTATTATTATGGGAGCATTACAAAGACTGACTCAATACAACAAGACTGACTTAATACCCAAGTTCGAAAGTAAAATAAATAGCATTTTCAAAGTGCTAAAAGTGTGCGCCATCCACCACATTTGTAGTAAAATGAGCGCCATCAGCAGGTGGTTCATCCCCGATCACATAGTCGCATTATCCCCTAAGCTCATTAATCCAGCACCGATAGACTTTGTATAACCTGGTAAAGTGATGACCTTATTGTCAATTAAATCTTGAACTTCATGGCGAAGACGAAAACAACTGCCAATGTCATGGCCAGTTTGTTGATCAGGGAGAGGTCGGGGGTCAAGGGGTTTGAGATGACCTTGTCCTACGAGGATGTGAAGAGCTTTAGATAAGGTCATGAAAAGGGAATTGAAGGTGCGGTTACCAATCCTGAAAGGATTGACGAAGGGCTTGGCAGGTGTTGACTGGATTTGGAGATCCCTTATGAGTGTAGGATTGGAGTTGAAATGGGTGTTTCTGGTACGACAACCCTTTTCCTGGCTTGCCCCTTGATTCAGAATGCTCCCAACTTGAGCTACAAAAGCGTCATCCACAGTTTTTGCAACAACTGCAAGCACTTGCTGCTTGTTCAACCCTTTGACCTTCAAAGCTTCAATAGCCCACTGAAAATGTTCATAGGGATCAATGCTTGCCCCGACCTTGTTCTTGCCACTTGCTTCAGCTTTGTCAAGGGATTGGGTGACTATATCGGAGCGAGGTCTATTTGTTATTATCATGTGATCACCCAGACCCGAGATACCTTTAGGTTGGCCGTTTTCAATTACAGCTTGCCCCAAGATTAGGGAGCCTTTTGGCGTGAAATTTCTGGCATGTGATGTGGTCGATGAGGGAGCCAAAATCCCAAAGGCTATATCTACCACTGTTCTCTGCAAATCTTCAATCATGCTCATCAGCTTAGAAGTAGTGGGTTCATGGATTTGAAATGATTCGAGTTCAAGTGCATCTATCATACACAAGTCAGTGCTTTCTAGAATGAACACCTCATGTTTGGGTAAATGGGCTGGGGTGATGTATATGCTAGGGTTGTAGGTGGATGGCAGTGTATGGATTAGGTTGAGGTGTGGAGGTAATGGGTTCTGAGACCTTTTTGGTGGAGCTATGATCTCTTCGTCAATAAGATCTTGAATCTTATGATGGAGGTGGATGTAGCGGTTTGTATCATGATCGTGTTGTTGATGATAGGCACAGTATTTAGCGAGGTCATGTCTTGGTGGAAGGGGATTTGGAAGGGGTTGGGGTTCTAGGAGCTCTGGTGCCCTTTTTCTAGCAGTGTCTTCAAGGCTTGAGAGAGGATGGAAATTTCGGGCTTGAGGCTGAGTTAAAGTGGTTATGGGACTGGTGACCGTGTTTACTTCTGAGCATTTCACAGCTGTGCTACCACTGGTAGTAGCATTGGAACTGCGAACAACATTCTTCTTCAAAGGCTCATTATCTTCCACAATGATCCCTTGCTTGATGGCATCCTCGATTTGAACCCCCATTTCATGAAGCTCGATAAAGGTAAATAGAGGTAGAACAATTATCTTCTACAGCAACTTGCCATGTAGATTCTGAACAACCATTCTTATCTCTCGGAAGTTCTCGTGGCCATCATTGAGGCTTTGGCCCTCCATCTTGTCACAAACTCAGAGAAACCCTTCTTCGGCTCTTGACGGGATGCCTCGAGATCACGAGTTGTGACCTCAATCGGTGTATTGTAAGAAAATTGAGTAATGAAGGCTTCGGCCATCTCTTTCCAATTCTGTTTGACGAAATTTTATAACATAGCATACCAAATGGCCACTATACTCGACATGGTGCGACCAGAAAGAGATAGCTTTTGTGGTCTAGTTAAGCCCACTGGCCGCAAGATATTAGAAAACAATCATAAGTGGACCATCGGATCCTTGGAGCCGTCAAAACGATCAACGTGTGGCATCTTAAACCAATCCGGCAATGTAATTCCAGAATCAGTGTATCCATCCTCTATGTCCGGGATGGAGTTAACCCCTTGTGCTCTCTTGAACAACTTCTCTAATTTGTTAACTTTGAGCATAATTGGATCAAATTCGAATTCAAATGGTGCCTTAATCTGATAAACCAGTGCTTTGGAAGCTTGTGCTAGGATTGGCTTTGTTAGATTGCCCTGGTTTTCTTGGACATTGGCAGTATTAACGATGGAACCGGGCATAGGGATAACTATGGTGGGTACATGTGATACAGAGGCTGCTGATGGCTGCGGTTGCTGTTGTTGTAGCCTGGTTATAACCTCGGCTTGACGGATTGTATCATGCTGTAGTCCCTTAACTGTCTGTTGCAGATGGTGTATCAGTTCTTCCATACTGGCTGGAGATACTGTGCCATTGGAATAGGTGACTGGTCTTGTGCTAGATTGGAAATAGATGGCTGTTCTTGAACTGGGTTGAATATAGGTGAGCCGAGGGATGACTGCTGTAGGAACCGGACTGGTGAATTCTGCTTGTCCATTCTTTGCCTTGTAACCGGTGACAGTGAAGCAAACACTGGCTGCTCTTAAACTAAATTTCTGACCTGACAAAGTCTATTGACACGAGTCCAGAGTACCTGGGGGATATCAGAGCCTTCTGAAGCTATGGTTCCAGGACTACATTGCAAAAGAGAAAATAGACAGCACCTCAGCCCAATTTCACTTAGAACAGATATGACCACAGCTGAATGAATGTACTCCCCGCTGAATTCTGCCTCACAAACTAACACCAATTGTACCATTGATATGAAGCACCCCTGTACAGTTTCACTGTAAAGCACATACCAGTTAAAAGAGAGCCAAAGCACCCCTGTGAGGAGGTAGGGTTACCCTGTCTTAGTTTTGTCATGAACTAGAGTTTCACTACTTCAATCAAGCGGTTTCATGCAATCCTACATTCGGGTGAGCATCCTGTCCTAGTTTGGAACAGTCACTAGCGCTTTACTACATGCAGCTAGGCCGAATGGTCAAAGAGGGTACCTCAGCAAGACTACCTAATATACCTCTCACACCTAATACCAAGAAGTGAAAGGAGGATCAAACGGTACAGCAGTAGTTCAGATCCAAGAGTTGTGTTCCCAACATGGCCGAGCTCACGATCGATCAGCCTTTTGGCAAGCTTTTGCGCAAGCCTCCGGCAAACCGTCTAGGAATAGCAGATGGCAAACACAGTGACTTAAGAGCATCAATGCAAATGCAATGTAAAGAACATATAAGTGTAGATAGAATTTCATATCATGAAGTTCTCGTGAAGTTCTCTGTATCCCCAGCAGAGTCGTTAGAAATTGTAGCTTGCTTTTCGTGTTCCTTTTAGATACGATAGCCCTACAGTTCGGGACTCCCGTGGTTCTGAATCTGATCTTACAAGTGCAATGTGAAATAGATAAACACAAAAGAGTCCAAATCTGGCAAATCTTTTGGAAAATCGATTTTGAATTAAAATGCCAAAAATGGATTGCTTTGCCAGATACATAGTCGCCACTTAAATATTTTTGAGAAATTTAGAAAACCCGAGACTCGTGCCAAAGGCCACTTATTCGTCATCACCAAAGTGTCTCGGCTCAGGAACTTAGGTACGAGAGGGAAAGATCAAAGATCTGCCTCTACTAATCATGATGTGATTCTTATTTACATTATACGCTCTTGTTCCGATTATTAGACTAATTTTACTATGTGTTGCACACAAATATAGACTAAGTTGCAAAAATTAGAATGCTTTGATCTCATGTTTGTTTGAAAATTGTTTCGAATATGTACCACTCAAAAAGTGATCTCATATGCACATTCATCAAATTATTTCAATTTAAGCAATTAGCCTCCATCCACAGACATTCAAACAATTTATCACTTAAGCAATTAGCCTCATGACAAGTATGTTAGACATGGCAACAATCACACTCATACAATATGCTAAAGCAATAAAATGCTCACCTAGTACTCCGAGGCGAGCCCAAACAAGTAAAATAATTAGAAAACATGCATGTCCCTAATTAATGCTGTAAGACTTATTTATTTTGATGATTTATTTAATTATATTTTAATTTATTTGAAAGAGAAAAATAGAATCCAAAATTTATTTTGATGATTTATTTGAAAGAGAAAAATAGAATCAAAATTTATTTTGTCCCATTATTTCTCGCCTAAACATTTATCCTAAATGTCATTAGAATGTATTTAATATTTGATTAAATCAGGAGTTCAAACAGCCCAAAATAAAGGTTCAAATAGCCTAGTACAGCAGCAGGCCAAAGGTTCAAAAGGTTCAAGTAGAAGATATTCAAATTAGTAATGATGGAGGTGTCATGACCAAGACACATGACACCTGAGCTGACACTTCGGTGTTACCTCGGCCACGTGTTGTCATTCAAAAATTATGTCCCCACAGTAATGATGGAAGTATAACGGTTATAAACGGCTATAAAAGTTTAAAAGGTCAAATGGTTCAAAATGTTCAAGTAGAAGATATTCAAATTTGTAATGATGGAGTGTAAGATATTCAAATTGGTAATGATGGAAGTACAACGGCTATAAACGGCTATAATTTTCATTATATATACCAAAGCCTCTAATGTAAACAAGTTACAAAAAATCTGAAAATATTCTTTGATCTATAATCACTCACATCTATTCTCATAAATTATACACTGAGCCTTATAGCTGTAAGCCCATCTTTCCTGTGTGAGGTTTGCAGAAAAACTAGAGTTTCATTTTTATATCTATCTTTGAGAGATAATTCTTGTAGCTTTCTGTGAAAGCAAAAACACCTTCTTTTCAACCTTGTAAGAATGTAGTACACTCAGTGTTCTTGACTTAGAAAGTCAGTGTAAAATTTGTGGAGGATTGCTCCATCTGTGAAAAGGTTGCTAGCACCTTGTGAAGTTAGAGTATAGTGGAAAATCTCAAGTGAAGCTTGAGGAGTGGACGTAGGCCGAGTTGTAACCGAACCACCATAAATTTGTTTGGCTCTCTCTCCTTTATCTCTTTATTTTATTTTAAATTGCCATAGCTATATTTCACATTTTTACTGTGTTAAAATCATTAACTAACATAGTTTTTAAGACACTTGTTTTAATTATTTTTATTTCATTAATTATATTTAACTATTGTGCTAGTCATAATTTTTATTAGGGTAATATTTATTTTAATTATAAAAACCTAATTCACCCCCCTCTTAGGTTGTCTTTTGGGTAACAAATGCAATATGTCTAATGCAACACATGCAAGATGCAATTAATAGGCTCGGCTACTAATATAATATGTGAATCAATTGGATAGCATGCGGTGTAAACACGCATTCAATGAAGTAATTTAAACGACAACGTTTGTTAGAATGATGAACCGAGTATCAAAATTCGTTTGACGTCGAAATTCTTGACGCGTAGGGTGACGACCAGTGCATCATTGTGAGGGCAATATATCCTTGCTAAATCTTTGTTTGAGAAAGATATGACATTTGTGGCCGCTGTTCTCCCCTTTTTGATTGCAGGTTGTGCACTTAATACTTCCATTAAGTGCTCAGCCTTTTTGAGCATTCCCCTGAGCTCACATACCCACTCAGGTTCGAATACTCCATGTATTACGTTAGTTACACCTTGAGGTGGAGCGTCGACCGGCATCCCGTTTGGGATGTTGTGGTTTTGGGGGGCTAGCTGTGTTCCATCCTCCGCCTCTGTCTTTCAGGACTTTGAGAGCGACGGGGGCTGTTAGCCCGCTTCCTCCTTACATCCCTCCGAGGGTTCTGTCGCTGGGGTTCTAAATCCGCCATGGGAGGGATAAAAGGCAAACCTTCACGCCTCTCACCCCCCTCCGGGGTTTGCCCATCAATGGCTGATTGCGGCAAGTCTTCATTGTGCGCCATTGGTTCCAACTCGAGAGGAAAGCTTGATCAAGAGGTTTTGTTCTTTGTGGAAATTCCCACAGACAACGCCAATTGTACGAGCACGAAATAATGTTCTTGTATGATCCTGTTGACCAAGTCTGCGCTCCTCCAAACGTCGTCGCTTTACTCCCTGAAAACACAAACGTGAGCTAGCCGGCGGGTGTGTGCCGGAGTCAGGAGGAGTTAATAACCTTTAATTTAACAACACCAGATATTAGATCAAACCCAAAAACAGTGAAGTAGTGAGATCAGCTACAGAACAGTGAAAAAGGATTAAAGGAATTTATATAAGGATTAAAGATCAAACCCAAGAACAGAAAAGTAGTGAGATCGCCGATCGCCGCTCGCCTCCGTGAGTGAGAGAGAGAGAGAGAGAGAGAGAGAGAGAGAGAGAGACAGTGTT
>NW_021024756.1:1804885-1855988 GCF_004153795.1 Camellia sinensis
TTTCTTAAAAACCCTAAGTTGATTCATGGTGATAATTAATGATTTTGCCTAAATTGAAAGTAGAATCATGAAATTGAGGTATTGAATTATATATATACCAGTTTAATTGAATTTTGGAAGTGTTTGAAAATTATGTTAGAAATTAGCAAATGAACCTTTATTATGGATATTGTGAATCATGCTATACTATGAAATGAAATTTGGGGAAAAAGATTTGTTAATTATATGGATGGCATGAGACTTGGGATGAAATGATAAAATGAGGATTTAAGATTTCACCTTGAATTATGTTGAATTACATTTAGTGGAGTTGAATTGAATCATGTTGAATAGTGTTGATTATGTTGAATTGTGTTGACTATGTTGAATTAAGCTGAGCTGTGTTGGGTTGTATAGAGTTTGGGTTGATATAAGGGGAGTTTGCCCTAATTGGATCAAATTGTCATTTCATTAGTTGTCACCCGCTTCACTTATTGTATTATTTGATTATCAATTGATACAAATAAATTTATAATATTATCTTAAAATTTTATAACATAAAATATAAAATGATATAATTTTTTTTCACCATAAAAACATAACATCTTTGTGCACCACAAAATATAATATTTTACTCAGTACAAAATATATACACATTTTCATTCACTATAAAAATATATATAATTTTCTTCACCGTATGATACGGACCATAAATACAACCTTCAAATATATATTATAATCCCATATAATAAATAATAGCAATTCCTAAAGTGGTCACTACCAATCACATAATTAAAAGAACCAAACAGTTAAACATGAGTCATAAACAAATTCAAATCAAATTGATTCTAAGTCATGGGTCTCAAATAAAATTCACACTCATAAACCAAACATGGCCCAATTATATATCAAAATAGACCCAACAAACTTTATCTCAAGTCATGGTTCAAACACCCAAAATTCATTTTCAAATTCTATTATAAATTAAACTGAACACCAATCAGTCCGCGAATTTTCATAAAATAAATGCTCATTATTTCATTTTGAAACTTTTATCCAACATGCTAGACTCATATGGGAACAATATATAAAACTTTCATAATTTTCGAAGACTGGGAACTATTTAAAACAAATACAAAACCGAACTGTTTTTACACAGAATTTTACATAGCACTCCAAATCTGAAAATTTACTCAATTAAATTATGCACTGACTATTTCAAAAAAAAAATATTCTGGGTCATTACACAATCTAACACAATATATGAATTTTAACAAAGATATAAGTAAAGTGTGCATATACAATGCCCGTAGTAAAATCATTCAAGTTTTACAAAATCACGATATGCCAAGTTTTATATCCCAATTTTTGTTATCTCAATTTCATTCACGTCAATTCATTTCATCTCAACTCATGAGCAAATTTCATTATTCTCCAGACAACCTAACTGAGACTACAACTCAGTGGTTCTCTAATCAATACAACAATTACACAAACACCTCAATTTTTCATTTTACAGAAAATTTCGTCCGATATAATTGACACCCATGTATACATGTTGTTTCGGGACTTTCACCCTGAACACACAGGCCAACTTAATTCAATGGACTCCATCTCGTTTTTCCTCCTAAACATAGAGTACATCACCTTTCTCCTCCTAAACATCATACATATACAATGTATTCAAAACACAGTCATATTCAATGACAACCAACAAGAGATTAGTTTCAATTAACCTAATCCTCATGCAACTTCTACAACAATCATAGTTATCCTCCACCAATAGCCCAATATAGATATTTCTAAACAGATATTCAATCTCAAGACAGATAATTTATTCAAAATTTCATAGGTAGGTGATAATACATATTCTTCTCCACCATTTATGTCAACATCTATTCAATTTCACATTTTTAATCCCAATTCCATTTATTTATACAAAATAAATATTTGAAACATTTTAGCGCAAATTCTTTCTTTCCAAAATATCGACCCAATGCAAAAATCAACTATTTTGTCACAATATAACCTCATATTTAACCCCATAACCATTTATAACTCATTCACTTAGAAACCCCTCTGTTGATTTGATATCCAAACCCTAGGTTTGTTCATAGTACACCCAAATCCCACCATTGTATAGAAAATCCCTACCTCAACCTTAGAAGACCAAAAGAAGAGATGAAGAAACTTCATAGACGCCGAAACCAAACTTTAATTGGACCAAAAGATGGCTCTCGATGCGCACCACCATTTTAATGAAGGCACATGGGTATGGGGATTACTAGATCTAGGTGAAAATGTGGAGAGAATCTGAGTTTTAGAGAGAGAGATAGACTCTAGATCTAGGATTTTTGAAAAGTAGAGAGAGAGAAGTGAAAAAGTGATGTAAAATGACTTTTTTACAAACTGATATACGCACAGTGTACTCGAGCGCAAGAAGTGATGCTCGAGCGCAAGAAAGGCCGCTCGAGCGCAGGAAACGCCGCTCGAGCGCAAAATACACTCTCCTAGTAGTTTTGCAAACCTGTAAAAGTACTGAGAGTTTGCAAAGCTCGCTCAAGTGCAAGAAGTGTCGCTCGAGCGGAGGACCAAAAATCTGGGCAACATAAGGTTTGAAAACCAAGCTACCAACTTGTTCCAAACACAACTACAACAACTCAAAAGACAAACTCAAGGGACAACAAGGGGAAAAAAAGATGAACAACAACATTAAACCATGAAACCCGAGTTTGGAATACAACAAAAGGTTGGGTCAAAACCGCAATCGTTATATTTTTTTAAAAAAATTATATCAAAATTCTTTCCAGACCCGTCTAGTGAAAAAGGATTTAAAAAGTAAAAATATCTTTTTTTTTTTTTTTTTGGACTTTAGTAGAATTTTTTTTCTAATTTGTTTATTTTATTTAATTTTATGATCCATCTAGTTGAAAAAAAAAAAGAAAGAAATTAAGAGTGTAATTTTTTTTTTAAACCAAAGACCCAAAAAAATTGACAAAAAAAAAATTACAAAAAAAAAAAAAGAAGCCAATTGCACAAAATAAATTATAAAAATGTCTTTGTGATTTAATACCATTGTTTATGGTAGAATCCTTCAATTAATTAATCTATAGTACAATGTTTTATAAATAAATTGTGTATGTAATTATTATAAATTATATGTATTAATTAAGTTCAAGTATTTTTATATTCCAAGAGAGTTAAACTTGAGAACTACACGAATTACTCCATAGTGGCATATTCATGTTCAATTATTTACTCACTTTTGTTGTCGGGGACTCGAAATTGTACCTATCGAGTGAGAGCGAAATAAACTTCTCTTTTTAAAATAAAAAAAAATGTAAGTTTTGTAATTACTTTTTGAAAATAATCATAACACATAGTATTGGGTAAGAGCGAAATAAACTTCTCTTTTAAAAATAAATAAAAAGTAAGTTTTGTAAACATTTTTTTGAAAATAATCATAATAATCATAACACAGTCAACTACATTAGTTCACAATTACTTCCCTTTCGCCATCAAGTGTGTTTTCAACAAAACATTTTTCAATCTACCAATGCCATTCAAGGCCACAATATTAGGAAAACTTATTTCTGAATCCTTCTTTCAACATACAACTAGTGAGCCTTAACCGTCACTCAAACCTACTTATTACTCTTACGATGATGCCACAACTCAATCATAATATCTCTACAATAGCAATTTATAATAATAACAATAATAACTGTGCCAATAAAACAATAAAGCACAAACAACTACACAGATTTTGGTAATCTCATCCCATTACAATGACCATCATAACTTATCTGTCACACATTGGGGCAAGTGCACTCGCAAAATCACAGTTCTACCACATTATCCCAATTCGAGGGGTTTTCCACACACACACACACACACGACACACGAAGTATAACTCCACACTCTTAAGGCTATTCTAAGGAATTTCTTAACCTTATTACGACCCTTTGCTCAAGCCAAAGCAATTCCTGAGATGGCTCCTTGTCAACCAATCCCCAATACTAGCCAACTCAGCGACTTTCTACATTCGACACCAAACACCGACATTTACCCAACACAGTTCACCCTTACAAAGGATTCAACACGTACTCCCACACATCCGATGACTTCGAGTGAGACTTCCTGAGACCAAATCGTACAACTTCCCTTCTCAAATCAACCCACTATAACATTCATGCTTTTGTAGCAATCACAAAGCTCACATTAAGTAGAAGAAGGCCGAGAGGGTCAATGACAAACTCACTATATCACACAGCCTAGCATACTAGGTAGCTAGAACAAGCATTACACTTATCAGCACGAGATACGAATGTCATACTCCTTCAAGGGACGCTCTCAACGCCAAACTAAGAAACCTTCAACACTTTTGCAGAACCTCAAAAGGTCGTACTACTCTCAACCATACATACTCAAAATAATATGACTCCACTCTCCAAATACCCCAGAACTAGGCACAACCACACCTGAATCACTTATTCCCAACAACAACTCTAAACCAAGGTAAGGCTTACAAGCTGTAGTGTAGCAATCCAGAATTTTTCCCTCCGCTCGAACGGGGGAGGTGACGCTCGAGCAAACTTGTGAGGCTTCCAGTACTTTTACAGTCTGTCCGAGATTCTGAGAGTTGTGAATTCCCGCTCGAGCATAGGAGTGGTCGCTCGAGAGGTCAGCTTCGTTGGTCTGCGCACTCGAGCGCAAGATTAGGCGCTTGAGCGGTCTGCCTAGTTGAGTTTGAATTTTGGAGGCTAGTGGAATTGGTTTTGACCTTTTATTATTATATTTGGAGTCTCCATATTTTATTTTGGGACATTGATTGAAGTGGTAACATGATGGCAAAGTAAGATTAGATCAAAAATTTTAATTTCGATAATCTTCTTACGAACAGCCGTCACCCTTTTGCCCTTTTATTTTTCTACACTTTGAATTTGGGTGTGAGGCTAGAACCATTGGAAACCTTGTCTCCGACGCTTCAATTTGGACACAAGAACGATCTAAAATGGAGTCCGGATGGGAGAGTTACACCAATTTGAAGTTTTAGTACCTGTGTTGGAAGGAGGTACGCTCGAGCGTGAAAAGAGACACTCGAGCGGACTGTGCGAATTCAGCCACTTAAAAAGTGATTTTTTAGATCATTCTCTCCACTTTTCTTTTCTCTCTTCCTTCCTCTCACCCTAGGTCAAAACACCCTTGATCTCTTGACCTAAATACCTTCTATTCATCAAAGATTTGGCTAAGATCTCTTACCCAAAAGTGAAGAACACATGAAGATCTCATCTTCCTACCGATTGAAGTTCAGATTTGCGAAGGATTTTTTCTTAAAGCTTTGCTCTTTTGCTCGATTCTTGAGGTAGGGGTCCTAGTTCTTCTTCAATACTTGCATTTATAGATAGATTTGTGGTATTTTGATTATATAAATACAAAATCTCCATTTTTGAGCATGTAGTGTTATATAATGGAAATTGGGGGTTTAGGGTTTGAAGTGTTGGGGTTCAACTACTGGGTTAAGCTTGGGGATTATGAACCTTAGGTGTATAATCAAGGGGAAAATTGTGATTAAAAGTAGTGGTGTGAGACGTTTCAATTGTTCTTGAAAACCCTAAGTTGATTCATGGTGATATTAATGATTTTGCCTAAATTGAAAGTAGAATCATGAAATTGAGGTATTGAATTACATATATACCAGTTCAATTAAATTTTGGAAGTGTTTGAAAATTATGTTAAAAATTAGCGAATGAACCTTCGTTATGGATATTGCAAATCATGCTATAATATGAAATTAAATTTGGGAAAAACATTTATTAATGATATGGACGGCATGAGACTTGGGATGAAATGATGAAATGGGGATTTAAGAGTTCACCTTGAGTTATGTTGAATTATATTTAGAGGTGTTGAATTGAATCATGTTGAATAGTGTTGATTATGTTAAATTGTGTTGACTATGTTGAATTGTGTTGAATTAAGTTGAGTTGTGCTGGGCTGTATTGAGTTTGGGTTGATATAAGGGGAGTTTTCCCTAATTGGAACAAATTGTCATTTGTATAAATAATTGAAATTGTCATTGTAAATGTGAAATCGGAGGATTATTAATGATGATGATGGAACTTGATATGCATTATCACTCCCATATGAGATTTTGAAAACACGTATCGTTAAAGGAATTTATTTATCGGTTTAGATATAAATGTATTGGGCTATCGGCAGAGGATGGTCATAATTGTTGTAGAAATTATATGAGAATTAGGCGATTTAATGCTAATCTATTGTTGGTGTCATTGAATATGACCTTATTTATAAATACATTGTATATGTATATTTATTAGGAAAAGAAAGGGGATGTACCCCATTTGTGATTATGTTTATAAATACACTGTATATGTATATTTATTGGGAAAAGAAAGGGGATGTACTCCATATATGATTATGCTTGTAAATACATTATATATGTATATTTGTTTTGGAGGAGAAAGGCGATGGACTCCATTTAAAGCAAGTTGGCCGGAGTGTCCTGGGTGAAAGACCTGAAATTTCATATATAAATGGGTACCGATTCCTTCGGACAAAATATCCGTAAAATGGCAAAGTTTGAAGTGTTTATGTGTATTTTGTATGACTGGGAAAACCACTGAGTTGTAGTCTCAGTTTGGTGGTTGTGAAATAACGAAATTGACTCATGAATTGAGAAGAATAAATGAATTGAAAATGAACTGAAGGAAAATGGATTAAGGATTGAAATTGGCATCATGTGGGTAATTGGATTAGGGGCTAGTGATGATGAACTCAATGGATTGCTTGTGACAAATGGGAAGATTATGAGTTTTGTTTTGTAAGTAATTAGGAAATTGAATTAAAAAGGGGTTTGTGATTCTTGTGTTATGTTGAACTCTAATCCTTTGGATTTTGATGTTATGGAGTATGGTAATTTGGAAATGGAAATGAAATGTGTAATATTAGAATGAAAATGAAATATGGAATATTAAAATGGAAACGAAATGAGGAATAATTTGGAATTGGGTTGATAAATTTAAGATGATATTATTCCTTAAGTGTACTTGTTTTCAAAGAGAATCTATGGCTCCCTAATAATGAGAGGCTACATTTACGGAAGCGAGTTTTCTTAAAGGTTCAAGTGAAATTTTAAGAAAAGATACTTTTTGTATAATATTTTGAACTTACAAAATGTCATCTTACTATATGGTATCACTTTGCATGCATGATCATTTCTATCTATGTGTTAATTATTGTTGTAGACCTATGAGATTCCTACTGGGCATTAGTGCTTACCCCTCATTGTTTTATTCTTTTTCAGGAAGAGAATTTCAGATTCATTAGTTGAAGAGTATGGATTCCATGTACCTTATGTGTATAATTTTAGCATAGATGCTAAAGGAATGAAAAATGTATCATGTGGTTTGTTATTATTTATTTGTAGTTTGTATTATTGTATTTCTATTACTCAAGGGTAATATATATATATATATATATAAAATAAAAAATGGACCTAAATTACAGACTTTGGTAATGTTTCCGATAAATTAAAATGTTGGGGCGTGACATGTAATCATGGTGCCTCTCTATCCAACTATACATCATTTACAATGACAAAATAACAAAGCCAATTGACAAGTCTCTAACATCATTTTGGTCCCTAATTGGACCATCGAGACTAGGTTTGCCGAAACCTTAAAACACTCTAAGAACTCCTATGATGAGGACAATGATGCTTGATGTGCCCTAGTTGGCCACACTTAAAACAAATGAGTGATTCCCCACTCTGCAATTGATTTAGAACCTGAATAAGTAGTAGTTCTAAAGACTGCTCCCTCTATAAGCAACCGTTCGCCCTATGCCCCTAGCTGGCCAGATGTTCCTGGTAGTGCATTTATTGATTGGGTCTGAAACTTTACTCTCCCCAGTTGGTTACTAGGTCTACCGTACTTTCGAACTGTAGGGATCACCGATATAGCCTTCTCACTATCCCGACCAACATCTAAATTGGTAGCTTCTACGTGAGTTGTTGCCTCTACAAGTGTGTGATAGTTTCTATGCAAGGATCTGACAACCCTACCCCGGATATCTTCATGTAATCTCATCTCAAACTCAATTCAACGATGCTCCTTTATTCTACTAACTTTGGAGGGAACTTAGACAAGCTAGTGAACCTCGTCTCAAACTGTGCTAAAGGAGTAGTACCTTGGCGTAACTCCACAAACTGTTTCCTCAATCTTTCCTGTGCAGAAGGAGGAAAGTACTTGGCTCGAAAGGTGTAACGACCCCAAAATCCGTATCTGAAGTTACTTTTATGTCCTTGTGGGTTAATGCATTTTAATTTAATGATATCTGTTCAATTAAGGAATTATCTGTTGAGTCACGGCTTTAAAATTGAAATTACTGACCTTTACGGATTAGAAATCAAAATTGAGTACTTGGGTATGTTAATGGGAATTTTTAGAACTATTTGGGAAAATTAATTTGTCTGATTCGTTAATGCACGTTTGGATGGTTAACTTTGTACTACAAATTGAAGGCCTTAGAGACTTCAGAAACCAGAACATAGGACATATTTATGATCAGCGTAATTTTTAGAGTCATTTGAAAAGTTTAATTAAAATTTAATTTCGTACGATTGGTAAGGCCACGTTTGGCTCTCCCTATTGTGTTAAGCTTGTGTGTGTGTATATTTATGTAAATTGATTCCTTATGAGTTGTTGAACTCATCTCTTAGAACCAAAATATCTAAGGAAAATGAGAAGCCACGTGAGAGAGGGAGAGTAGAAATGCTGAAGGAAAGCTTGGTGATTGAAGAGATTTAAAGGGGAAATTCAAGGATTTGAACTAAGGTATGTGAAATTCAACTATAATCTTGTAGATACTTCATCTATTGCATGGAATCAAAAGGAAATATGAAGATTAAACCCCTAAATAAGCTAGGGTTTTGAGTTATAGGTTCTTAGAGTTAATAGGACCTTATTTCTTTTGAGTTTGTTTGATTTGAGTTTAATATGAAGAAATGGACATGAGATGGACTCTAGATTTTTCATGGAAACAGTTGAGTGAAGGAATCCAACTATCAATTTACATGAAAATGAACCTTATGTTGAAAACTTTGAATTCATGGAAGTTAATTTTTTGATTTTGGAATCAAAACAAGTTGATGCAATTGAGCTTCAATTACCCTTGAAATATGTTGGTTTATCATGTTTTAAAGAAAGATTACATGAGATCTTGGCTTGAATTTGGGTTTGAAAACTCACACTTTGATGAATTTTCAGACTGTCTAATTTTGCCCATACCGCACGAGCGGCCACGGGCTCTGCACGAGCGGAACATGAAAAAAATAGAGCATTGCATTCTACTTAACCCATCGCTCGAGTGTCCACAGCTCGAGTGGCCCAATCATCGCACGAGCGGCCAAAGTGGGCGCACAGGCGACCATCCCTGTGTTAGCATATATTAGGTAACTTCAAATAGGCATATGTCCCTCATCCAAACTCCATTTTGAGTGATTCTTGACCCTAAAATCAAGCCCCAGAAGTCTAGTTTCCAATGGTGGTAGTCTCACACCCAAATTATAAGTACAGAATTAGATGTTCCCAAAATAGTGAGAGTTTCTCACTTTCTATCTACCAGTTTTGTACCATTTCTTCATCTGACCTATTTTCCTATCAATTCCTCCTATCTTCTGAGACATGAATTGTGACTTATTGAAGACTAATGACTTTAGAACCAATATGACTAATTGATTAAAGAGGAAAGTAAGGAATCGGGTATATTCTTATCATGCTATGTGTATTGTGTTTGTAGGTCCAGACGAGGACATCGTCCCACTACTGTCAGAAACCTATCACTGTAAGTAATAGTAGTGTAACGATATGTTATATTTACTTCTGGTGCTTATGATTTATATATGGTTGTTGAGAATGACATATACAACTGCTATTATGCTTGATTGGATTAACGGATATGATTGAACAATGACACTGTTATGACCTAAGGTCGTTTTGTCTCTGTTAATAAAAGTGGGCCGGAGGTCATTATGATGTGACTCGTTCTGTCCCTATTAATGCAGTGATACATTTGCCTTCTGTTAATAGTTATTATTGACGTTCTGTTATTCGCAAAACAACTATGTCGACTTGTAATAAACCATGGAAAAATCTTTGTGCACTATTGAGTAATGGTACTGTAGCAGTACGTTTTGCTTACTGTTAATGGTTAATACTGACGTTCTGTTATCTGCAAGTTAACTATCTGAATTCATGATGAACAAATGGAACATATGTGCATTATGGAACAATGATATCTTTCTATATATGGAATCATTCTGTTTTGCTAATGATGGCCCGAGGCCAATCTGTTGATATCTGGGCCTGAGGCCGCTCTGTATAATCTGTTAGGCCTGAGGCCGCTCTACATAATATGTTGGGCCCAAGGCCGTTCTGTATTATCTATGGGCTTAAAGCCGATCTGTATCATATCTGGGCATAAAGTCGTTCTGTATCACATCTGGGCTTAAAGCCGTTCTGTATCATATCTAGGCTTAAAGTCGTTCTGTATCATATCTGGGCTTAAAGCCATTCCGTATCACATCTAGGCTTAAAGTCGTTCTGTATCATATCTGGGCTTAGAGCCGTTCTGTATCATATCTAGGCTTAAGGCCGTTCTGTATCATATCGGGGCTTAAGGCTGTTCTGTATCATATGTGGGCTTAAGACCATTCTGTATTACATGTGGGCTTGCGGCCGTTTTAAAGTATGATTACGTATAAGATCTGTGTATGGTTGATATGCATATTTACATTCTCTAAGTCTATGCTCAATTAATTAACCTCCTTACATTGCTATTATTCACTGAGCTTTGCTCACTCCGTTTTTATGCATATTTATGTAGGTGAGCCATCGGGGATTGGCACTAGAATTGTATTGAGGTCTACTTGTCTGCCAAGTCGCCTGGGGTATGTCTCCGTGTGGAGGCCTTAATTGTGTTGGGAGTCGTATAAATTATTAAGTCTTATGTAAGTGTGTGTGAGATCTATATAAATTATGTGATTGTATATGTAACTCTGGGAATGTATTTAAATGCTTAAATCTAATTAAGCCATCATGTATGCACAAGCTCAATGAATGTTGTCTTTTTTGGTATTGCTTCCGCTTAAGGCCCCGTATGTGGTTAAATATTATTCTAAAATTCTATTTTGAGGCCTATGTACAGGCCGGTCATGGACCAAACTTTTAGGGGCGGGTTTGGGTCATGACAAAAGGCCTCAGTGAATGCAACCCAATTGGTGTCTACAATAATCTTCGCACACTTCCACTAATACCCAGCATCTCTCTTTAGTTGGAAACTAAATAATGCAATCCTCAACCCATCATCCCCAATCTTCAACATCTCTAAAGTCTTTGTGACTTGTTCTAACTAACATCTGCCTTCAACGGATCAGTCTCTTTTCTGAACTCCAATGGGTTGGAGTGAAAGAACTATTTAGTCAACTTGAAAGCACGAGTGTCATCCCACTTTGTGCGAGTTAGAGCCTCCCTCACTGCCTTTACAATCTCTTGTGCAACTTCTCGCCCACAGCTGATGCTGTAGAGGCGGGTGCTACTAGAACTTTTGTGCCTCTATCGGCATTTCTACTCCCGGTACGTCCTCCATTTCCCCATCTTGACATCTTATCAAAGATAAAACCGAACTTAGTAAATGATACTCTAGCCTCCCTTGAGACACTCTGTAATGTCCCAACCCTTCACATGTCATCGATATTGTCCGCTTTGCGCTACGCCCACACAAATTTGTTATTCCCAATTGCTCACCCATCCAAAACTACTCCAACTTAAGCATGCTTAACTGAGGAATTCTGTTAGGGATCTTACTACCCGAGAAAAGGCCTTGATGCAGTATAAGGGTCGAGGTTTTTACTTTTATAGCATAGGAACGCCTCCTCCATTCTTGATATGGGACACCGTGTAACGTCCCCAAAATAATGCAATAAAGATAACTCACATGCGAAATAAATATGAGAAACAACATACCTTCATACATCAGAGTTCACTGTTTAACAACCTGTTAAATGCCATGTAGGCTTACATCTTTCCAAGTCATTGCTTGTTTACACAAATTGAGTCTCGCTCATTACATCTTAAGCCCTTGGCTTTACAAATAACAAACATACACACATAAGACATAATTAAGAAGCTCTTGCTTCCCGAAAGTCCATCCATGCTATTGTCTTGGAGGAAACATTTCACCTGCACCTGAAAATGATATTCCCGTATAGGGTGAGCCAACAACCCAGTAGAGATAATCTAACACAATATATGAGGTTTAGCAAAGGTATAAATACTACGTGCATAAACAATACCGATACTAAAACATCCACAATGCCTGCATATTCATATGCAACTAAGACCTAATCTCGTTCCATTTTCCTTCAATTCATTTCCAGTTCATATGTGCTATTCAGTTCATGAGTTAAATTCATCACCTTTTAACAGCCAAAATGAGACTACACCTCAATGGTTTTCCAACTATGAAAAACACACATAAACACTTCAAACTTGCCATTTTACGGATATTTCGTCTGAAGGAATCGGCACCCATTTATATACGATATTTCGGGCCCTTCACCCAGGACACTCTGGCCACCTTGCTTTAAATGGAGTCCATCCCCTTTCTTTTCCTAAACAAATATACATATGCAATGTATTTATGAACATAATCACATATGGAGTACATCCCCTTTTTGCTCCTAAGAAACATACATATACAATGTATTTGCAACATAGTCACATTCAATGACACCAACAATGGATTAGCATTAAATCGCCCAATCCTCATGTAATTTTTACAACAATCATAGCTATCCTCCACCAATAGCCCAATGCAGTTATTTCAAAAGGGATGTTCAATATCAAAATAGAGAGTTTATTCAAAGCTTCCATAGGTGAGATATTACATATCCAATATCACCATTTATAACCACAACCTTACAGTTTCACATTTTCAGTGTTAATCCCAATTATTTATGCAAAATAATGATTTAATCAAATTAGGGGCAAATCCCCATTTTTTCCAAATATCAACCCAAACACCAAAAACAACTATTTTGGCACAATACAACCTTGTATCCAAACTTCAAACCCACTTATGCCAATTTTATCAAAAACCCCTCTTTTCATTTCACACCCAAATCCTAGATTTGTCTAAACCACAACCAAATCTCATCAAGTACACACAATAGCAAATAACTAAGCTAAAAACCATATTAAAGTGTAGAAATTCCCTACCTCAAGTTTTGAAGAAAGATTGAGATGAAACCCCAAAATTTATGGTGTCGAAACTCGATCTCCACCGCACACAACGAAGCCCTCGAGAAGTTACACAACTTGGACGAAGGAACTATGGCCAAAATACCAATGGATTTGGAGAAATGAAAGGAAAAAGATGGTTTCTAGAGAGAGAATATGAAAACCTACGTTTGGAGAGCTTTAGAGAGAGAGAGTATGTTGCAAAAAAAAGTGTTCTGAAATGTTTCATTCACAATCTGACATACACAGGCTCACTCGAGCGAAGGAGTTCTCGCTCGAGCGACCAGACACAAAAGGGTCGCCTCGCTCGAGCGCAAGAAACGTTGCTCAAGTGTAGAATGCAAAGCTTCAGGTCTACCACCTAACGCAGACGCACGCTCGAGCGCAAGAAGCCTCGCTCGAGCGAAGAAACATTTTCACAAAGTTCGCTCGAGCAAAGGAAGCCTCGCTCGAGCGAAGAACAAATTACATAAGGCTCACTCGAGTGCAAGAAGCCATAATCTGGGCAACAACATTCTAGACCAACTAACAACCAACCTGTTCTAAACATGCCAAACATAATCCAAAACTCAAATACAAAGAGTTAAAGGAAGGAAACAAGACATAAACAACAATATACAATCACGGAGCCTGAGTCCGGAACACAATAAAGGTCGGAGTAAAGCCGGGATCGCTATAACCTCCCCACCTTAGGAAATTTTGTCCCCGAAATTACAAATCAGGCTCTAAAACATAATTGAACTATTCACAATCATGTTATTCCCACAAGTTCAACACCATGACCCATTCTCCGGTCATCTATTCACACCGACCTGATTCACAAGTCCCAAATTAAAATGAAATTTTCAATATTCCCAAAACAATTACAATGTTTAACCAAAGTCCAAATTTTCAAAAATCGTACATAGTATATACAATGCTTCCAAAAATGATACAACGTCATCAATATTCCAAATTCTCAAAACGTAAGCAATGTTTATATTGAATCCATGTTCTTCCCAAACAACCATAACATATACAGTGTTTTCATAAGTTAAAACATATACAATGCTTAGACTTTTCATTAATACAATAAATTCTCAATACATGCTCATGCATCAACAAACAAATTCGGATATTTCTCTCGGACTTCTAATTCACATTCCCAAGTCACTTCCTCGACTCCGTGATGTTTCCACAATACTTTTACCAAGGGAATTGTCTTGCCTCGCAAAACTTGATCCCGTCTATCCAAGACTTCCACCGGTCTCTCCTCATATGAGGCATCCTTATCTACCTCTAAGTCGGTCCAATCCAACACGTGCGATGGATCCGGCTCATATTTCTGAAGTATACAAATATGAAACACGTCATGAACCTTGAAAATTTGTGGCAGTAACACTAAATGATAAGCAACCTCCCCAATCCGTTCAAGGATCTCAAAAGGGCCAATAAACCGAGGGGATAACTTCCCACTCTTCCCAAGCCTCATCAAACCCCGTCTAGGTGATATCTTCAAAAAGACATGATCTCCCACCTCAAAAGACAAAGGTCTCCTCCTACGGTCGGCATAACTCTGGGCTGTAACTAGCCTCTTATGAATAAGTGCCACTTTCTCCGTCGTTTCTTGAACCAACTCTGGACCTAGCAAAGGTGCATCTCCCAACTCGGCCCAACACATTGGAGATCTACACGGTTGACCATACAAGACCTTAAACGGTGCCATACCAATACTCGACTGGAAACTATTACTGTAGGCAAACTCCACTAAGCGTAGGTGTCTCTTCCATGACCCCTTAAAATCAAGGACACAACCTCTAAGCATATCCTCAAGGATCTGAATAGTATGCTCGGACTGCTTGTCAGTCTGAGGATGGTAAACCGTGCTAAAAGTCAATCTAGTGTCCAAGGCACTCTGCAAACTCTGCCACAACCGAGCAGTGAAATGCGGATCTATCCGAAACAATCGTCACAGGGACCCCATGCAACCTCACTATGTCCCTCATATACAGGTCGGCAAGATAATCTACTGAGTTACTTACGCGCATGGAAATAAAATGCGCCGATTTAGTCAACCGGCCAACTACCACCCAGATGGCATCACTACCCCATTGAGTCCTCAGAAGGCCTACAACGAAGTCCATTGTAACATGCTCTCACTTCCACTCAGTTATAGGCAAGGGTTGTAACAAACCCGCTGGCCTCTAATGCTTGGCCTTCACTTGTTGACAAGTAAGGCACTTTGATACAAACACAACCACATCCTTTTTCACACCTCTCCACCAAAACTGGTGACTAAGATCATGATACATCTTTGTGCCTCTCGGATGCATCGCAAGGTATCTCACACTATGGTCGGGATACACAGTCAAACCTCCTTTTGTCTTCCCATTGGAAATTTTCTCTCGGAACGATTCCACCCCAAGGTCACCCTTTTGCACTTCCAACACTCGATTCACAAGTGTAGGTTGTGCAACTACTGAAAACAAGCTGTGGACTCAACAGACTCGCCCAGTTGCAAGTCAAACTCATTAAGAGTACCCAACGTTTCCCATTCTCAGATGGCGATAGAAGCTACACTGCTAACTGGCTTTCTACTCAAAGCATCGTCTACAACATTGGCCTTCCCGAGATGGTAATGTAACTCAAATCATAATCCTCTATGAATTCCATCCACCTGCTCTGCCTTAAATTCAAGTCCTTTTGTGTTAAACAGATATTTCAAACTTTTGTGATCAGAGAACACTTCAAATTTCTCACCATACAAATAATGCCTCCAAATCGTTAAGGCAAAAATCACCGCTGCTAACTCTAAGTCGTGAGTAGGGTAATTCCTCTCATGTATTTTCAACTGCCGTGAGCCGTAGGCCACTACTTTACCCTCTTGCATCAACACACAACCTAGACCTTCTCGTGAAGCATCACAATAAACTGAGTAACCCAAACTCCTCTCCGGTATAATCAACACTAGAGCAGTGGTGAGTTTAATCTTGAGCTCTTGGAACGACCTTTCACAAGTCTCACTCCACACAAACTTGATTTCCTTTCTAGTCAACTTAGTCAAAGGTGAAGTTAGTCTAGAGAAATCTTTCACAAACCGACGGTAATACCCGGCCAAACCCAAGAAACTACGAATCTCGAAAGCATTCTTAGGTTGTGTCCAATTTTGCATTGCCTCTATCTTGGATGAATCTACAGTCACCCCTTCCCTTGACACTACATGCCTTAGGAATTTAACCTCTTCCAGCCAAAAGTCACATTTCCCAAACTTAGAATATAGCTTATGGGCTCTACGTAACTCAAGTACTACTCGTAACTGTTCCTCATGTTCCTCCTCAGAAGGTGAATAAATCTAAATGTCGTCCACAAAGACAACCACAAAACAATTTAAGAATTCACGGAAGATCTGATTCATTAAATCCATAAACACAGTTGGACCATTAGTTAGCCCAAAAGGCATTACAAGAAAATCATAATGGCCATACCGCGTACGGAATGCCGTCTTCGGCCTATCCTCCTTTACCCTCAACTGATGATAACCCGATCTCAGGTCTATCTTAGAGAAACAACAAGACCCCTTTAACTGATCAAACAGATCGTCTATACGAGGCATTGGGTACTTATTCTTAATAATAACTCGGTTCAACTTTCGAAAATCAATACAAAGCCGTAATGCTCCATCTTTCTTTTTAGCAAAGAGAGCTGGCGCTCCCCAAGGTGAAGTACTAGGGCGAATAAAACCTTTATCTAACAATTCCTAGAGTTGAATCTTCAACTCACTTAATTCAGCAGGTGCAAATCTATATGGAGCCATAGAAACCGGTGCCATGGCAGACACTAAATCAATAGAGAACTCGATCTCTCGGTGAGACGATAAACTGACAAGATCCCCGGGAAAAACATCCGAGTATTAAGAAACTACCCTCGGTAATTCAATCCGAATTTCATCACACTTACTACTCAAAAAGCTAGCAAGAAGACAACCAAGTTCACTTGGCCCACGCGGATCATATACCGGTGATAAGACTCTATCCACCCGGCCTCCCAAGAAATAAAAGCAATCACCGCTCAAGGTACATACAGTAACCTTCTGACGGTAGCAATCTATAACAGCCAGGTATGACGATAACCAGTCCATACCCAATATGACATCAAAACTAAGCATGTCAATCAATGCAAATGCAAAAAGTAATCGACGACCAACAACCTCGATGTCACAACCCCGACATCCCTATCTCAAGACAGTTTGACCACCAATAGGTGACTCTACACAAATAGGAGATACTAATTGTGCCAACTCCAAACCCAAAACTGATGCAAACGCATACGAAATAAAAGAATGGGATGCATCCGGATCAATCAACACATTAGCAACTGAATTACAAAACAAAAAGGTACCTCTCACTACAGAAGGATTAGGTACAAGATCTAGCCCTACAACTGTATACATACGTCCAGTAGGCCTCTACTCAACCTGCTCACCCCTCGGAACATAAGCCTGATGCACAGACTGAGCCAAAAAGACTCCCTCACTGGCCCTCGAGGGCTGTGCCGACTGTGTCGACTGGTAACTTTGTGTCTGTCTCGAACCAGACACACCAGGCATACCACCCAACTATAGGCAAAACCTCTTCAGGTGCCCCACCTGCTCGTACTAATAACAAGTGAGCGGCTGGCCTCTACTCTAACTTTGGCTCTAAAAACGAGTCGAAGATGATGCTACTCGCTGTCCTCCTCCTCTTTGAGGATAAGCTGGAGACTTGTGGCCCAACTGACCACAATTAAAGCAAGTAAAATCTCCCTGCCCACCTCTCCCAAAACCTGTACTCGGTATCGGAAAAGTGGACTTCGACTGAGTTCCCAGGGATTGCTAAGGGTACGAACCCCTCTACCTCTTACTATCTCCCTGACTATCCTGACTCCTCCGAGAGCCCCTCATCCTTTCATCTTCTGCCTGCATAATAGTTTCAAGGTGGGCGGCAAACTGCACAAGGCGCCCATAATCTCTAGTCATGGAACCGGCAACTTTATACATTAGCCTGGTCCTTAACCTCTTTTCAAACTCCAAACAACGACGCTCCTCAGTCACCACCAACTCAGGTGCAAACCTTGACAGACTAGTAAAGGTTGCCTCAAACTCAGCCACTGCCGTGTTCAATTGCAGCAATTTAGAGAATTGATCTCTCAACTTCTCCCTAACCGTGGGAGGTAGAAATTTATCTTGGAAAGCCTCAAGAAAAGCCTCCCAAGTTCCTTCAATGCGCCCACGTGCGTACTTCCACCACTGACCCGCATCCCCCTTCAACTGGAAAGACGCCAAGGTCACTTTCAACTGATCATCCTCGATGCCAAGCATCTCGAATGTCTTCACTAACTGTTCTAGCCACTCATTTGCTTTCAATGGCTCCTTAGGATCACCCAAAAACTCATCCGAATTCGACCGGAAAAACTCCCTCTTTAAGAAAGATGGCCCTGCTTCAGCTGCTTAGGCCTGGACTTAAATCTCAGCTCGGAGAATGTCCATAGACTCCCTAAATGCTCCGGCTATTTCGCGGGCTAAGGCACCTATGACTTGTTGATTAACCGGTTCGGCCACATTGGCTTGATCAACTCCTTCTTCTTGTGCCAGAATATCATCCGGTAAAGGCACTCATGCCCCCTAGGCCTACCACGTCCACGTCCCGACATCCTAACGAAGGTAACAACAGGATTAGCACATTTATAAACATGCCAAATTTAACTCACTCATGGTCTAATACATTGGACAACAATAAATCACTCCACATAGTCATGTAATCACATAAACACATACGAATTTCCTTCCTAGATAATGACCGTCCCATGGCGTTGCTAGAGTTCCAATTAGAAATAGCAGTGATCAAGTGCTCATCTAATAGGACTTCCACAAACCCGTAGACTAAATCAACATCTTAAGAATTAAATCCCATACTCACATAATCATATAAACATGTTATCATATAAGCATACAAGATATGTTAATGTCTCAATCAAGCGAGACAAACCCATTGTGGTACTAACCACTTCCTACATACCCAAAGTATTCAAACCCGGTATGCTCTGATACCAAATTGTAACGCTCTCAAAATAATACAATAAAGATAACTCACATGCAGAATAAATATGAGAAACAACATACTTTCATACATCAGAGTTCAATGTTTAACAACCTGTTAAATGCCATGTAGGCTTACATCTTTCCAAGTCATTGCTTGGTTACACAAATTGAGTCTCGCTCATTACATCTTAAGCCCTTGGCTTTACAAATAACAAACATACACACATGAGCATAACTAAGAAGCTCTTGCTTCCCGAAAGTCCATCCACGCTATTGCCTTAGAGGAAAGATTTCACCTGCACCTGAAAATGATATTCCCGTATAGGGTGAGCCAACAACCCAGTAGAGATAATCTAACACAATATATGAGGTGTAGTAAAGGTATAAATACTACGTGCATAACCAATACCGATACTAAAACATCCACAAGGCCTGCAGATTCATATGCCACTAAGACCTAATCTCGTTTCATTTTCCTTCAATTCGTTTCCAGTTCATATGTGCTATTCAGTTTATGAGTTAAATTCATTACCTTTCAACAGCCAAAATGAAACTACACCTCAATGGTTTTCCAACTATGCAAAACACACATAAACACTTCAAACTTGCCATTTTACGGATACTTCATCCCAAGGAATCGGTACCCATTTATATATGATATTTCGGGCCTTTCACCCAGGACACTCTGGCCAACTTGCTTTAAATGGAGTCCATCCCCTTTCTCCACCCAAACAAATATACATATGCAATGTATTTATAAACATAATCACATATGGAGTACATCCCATTTCTCCTCCTAATAAACATGCATATACAATGCATTTACAACATAGTCACATTCAATGACACTAACAATGGATTAGCATTAAATCGCCTAATCCTCATGTAATTTCTACAACAACCATAGCTATCCTCAACCAATAGCCCAATGCAATTATTTCAAAATGGATGTTCAATATCAAAATAGATAGTTTATTCAAAGCTTTCATAGGTGAGATATTACATATCCAATATCACCATTTATAACCACAACCCTACAATTTTGCATTTTCAATGTTAATCCCAATTATTTATGCAAAATAATGATTTAATCAAATTAGGAAAAAATCCCCCTTTGTCCAAAATATCAACCCAAACAACAAAAACAACTATTTTGGCACAATACAACCTTATATCCAAACTTCAAACCCACTTATGCCAATTTTATCAAAAACCCCTCTTTTCATTTCACACCCAAATCCTAGATTTGTTCAAACCACAACCAAATCTCATGAACTACACACAATAGCAAATAACTAAGCTAAAAACCATATTAGGGTGTAACAATTCCCTACCTCAAGTTTTGAAGAAAGATTGAGATGAAACCCCAAAATTTACGGTGTCGAAACTCGATCTCCACCACACACAACAAAGCCCTCGAGAAGTTACATAACTTCGACAAAGGAACTATGGCCAAAATCCCAATGGATTTGGAGAAATCAAAGGAAGAACATGGTTTCTAGAGAGAGAGTATGAAAACCTGCATTTGAAGAGCTTTAGAGAGAGAGTATGTTACAAAAAAAAGTGTTCTGAAATGTTTCATTCACGATCTGACATACACAGGCTCGCTCGAGCGAAGGAGTTCTCGCTCGAGCGACCAGACACAAAAGGGTCGCCTCGCTCGAGCGTAGAATGCAAAGCTTCAGGTCTGCCACCCAACACAGATGCACGATCGAGTGCAAGAAGCCTTGCTCGAGCGAAGGAACATTTTTACAAAGCTTGCTTGAGCGAAGGAAGCCTCGCTCGAGCAAAGAACAGATTACACGAGGCTCGCTCGAGCGCAAGAAGCCTCGCTCGAGCGAAGGAACATTTTCACAAAGCTCGCTCGAGCCAAGGAAGCCTCGCTCGAGCGAAGAACAAATTACACAAGGCTCGCTCAAGCGCAAGAAGCCTCGCTCGAGCGAAGAAGCCAAAATCTGGGCAACAACATTCTAGACCAACTAACAACCAACCTGTTCCAAACACGCCGAACATAATCCAAAACTCAAATACAAAGAGTTAAAGGAAGGAAACAAGACATAGACAACAATATGCAATCGCAGAACCCGAGTCCGATACACAATAAAGGTCGGAGTAAAATCGGGATCGCTATGCACCGAGACCTTATAATCCACCCCCCTTAACGCTACACGTCCCTGTGCAGTAGCCTGGCAACTCACAAGCTCGCCCACATGCACTGAGAGACGCTAGGGTCCCATAATCGGTACTTCGGAGAGTCAGCTTTGATACCATTTGTAATGTCCCAACCCTTCACGCGTTATCGATATTGTCCGCTTTGGGCCACGCCCGCACGGATTTGTTCTTCCCAGTGGGTCACCCATCGTAGAACTACTCCAGCCTAAGCATACTTAATTGAGGAGTTCTGTTAGGGATCTTACCACCCGGGAAAAGGCCTCGATGCTATATAAGGGTCTAGGTTTTTACTTAAGTAAATTTCCATGCTCAAAAGATTACAAGGGATTAAAAAACACTAACAAAATGCCCACCAAACCATCCACCATAAATTTCATAACTATCCAATACCTCCAACATTAAAGTGACAATAAATAGTCAAAGCAACTTAAATGATGTAATATAGCGACCTCGGTCTTACCATTGTTGTACAGTGATCCGGACATGTGTCCGTAGATGTTAGCAGTTGTTTATATCTTGTTTACATCCTTTCATACTTTGTATTTGAGTTATAGGATGTGTTAGACAGGTTTGTTACAGGTTGGTTGTGTTTAGGAGGCAAGTGTTGCTGCCCAGATTTCTGGACCTTCGCTCGAGCGAGGAGTTTGTCGCTCGAGCGAGCTTCTTGTTTTGGTCCTTAGCTCGAGCCAGGATTTGTTAGCTCGAGCGGGAGTTGAGTTTTTGTATCTGGTGGATCGAGCCAGAGTGGCTTCGCTCAAGCGAGCGAGTGCGTCTGGTTCTGGACCTGAGAGTTGCATTTCTTAGCTCGAGCGAGCTTTTCTTCGCTCGAGCGGTCTGGTTTGTTCTTCGCTCGAGCGAGCAGTCCGTCACTTGAGCGTGCATCTGGTTACAGACCTAAGGGTTTGAATTGTTGGCTCGAGCGAGCATTCTTTCGCTCGAGCGTGCTCCTGAGTTTTTGGCTCGAGCGAGACCTTCTTGGCTCAAGTGAGGGTTTTCTGTGTCTGGTCACTCAAGCGACCAAGTCTTCGCTCAAGCGACCAAGTCTTCGCTCGAGCGAGCCTGTCTTATATCAGCGGACAGCAGCGATTTTAAACTTCACTTTTTCACTCTCTTTTCTTTTTAAACCCTAAATCCCTTTGTTAAAAAGATAGAGGGTCTTGAGAGCTTTGATTTAATTTGAAAATCTTTGGATTTGGAGCACGTTGGGTTTTGGTCTTCATCTCCGTTTTGGCTCTAACTTCGAGGTAGGCATACCCTACTCCTCTTTATGAGCTTTGTCTTTAAATTTTAGCATTTTGATATGTTGGGAGTTGTTGTGTAATTTTGAGAAAACTTTGGGCTTTTGTGTAATTTTACACAAGTTGGGGTTTAAATTATAATAAACCTAGATGCATGTTTGGCATAGAGAAATGGAATAAATGTTGAGACATTGATGAAAATGAAACCTAAGGGTTGTAATGTTAATTAAGCAAAATGCCCTAATTACATTGGTTAATTAATTTGTATAATTAATTGTGAGAAATGAGGAATTGATTTGGAAATATTGAGATTGGGAATGTATGTGTAGACGTCCCCGAACGCCCCGGGAGGGTTAAGTCCCGTTCTGTTCATTTGGGGTCACTACAGCTCGGATTCTCAAATTGTCACAGTTCTTAATCTGAACCAAAGAGTCCAAATCCGGCAAATCGTTTTGAGAAAACAGATTTTTAGAAAAGAAGTGCCAAACATGGACTGCTTTGCCAGATACAGAGTCGCCACCTAAATATTTTAAAATGGGAGAATTTAGGAAACCCTGACTCGGTGTCGAAGGCCACATGTCCGTCATCGCCGGAGTTGTCTCGGCTCGGGAGCTAGGGTACGATTGGGGAAGGTCAGCTATGAGCACCCCCTCTCGCCCGATCCGAAGATCGGCCTCTACTAACCGTGATATTCGTTTTTGAAAATGTTATGTGCTCTTATTCCCAATTATTAGCCTAAGCTTACTGTGTTATGCGCACAGTACACAAATATAGACTAGATTGCCTAATTTGGAAATAAACATTGCATATCCGTTTTGTCTTGAAAAATGTTTTGGAATTTTCTACTCGCGAGTAGGCTAAAATACGGATTTCAACGAGTTTTTCCAACTCAAACAATCCAACCTTCATCCACAGGCATTCAAACGTTTTATCTCACATAAGCATCTAGCCACATGGTAAGCATGCTGTTATGATAGCATTCACACTCATGCGATATGCTAAAACAAAAATACTTACATCGTACTCCGTGCCAAAACAATAAACTAGTTAGCAAACAAGCATGTCCTAGCTCATGTTGAATTGCCTAATGCAACACATACAGGATGCAATCGAAGTAGGCTCGGCTAACCTAAGCATGGCATGTGAGATGCAATCAATTGCTGCACGTATTCAATTTGGAATCGAAATACAAATGCAGTTAGCGTGATGTACCGAGCCCGGTGCATGCAAGACAAATGTATGGATGCACGCATGCATAGCATAAGGTATGCTAAATTGAACATGTCCTATTACTAACCATCAAAGAGGGTAAGTAAAAGGGAAGAAAGAAGTGGGGATTGGAAGACATACACACCACTCACACACACTTATTACAGATTCGCCCTCGCTCGGAGGGACCAAATAAATAATACAAATTAATTAACTACGCAAGCTAATTAAATATTACAAATTGCCTAGTCAGTTAGCAAACTAATTTAAACTAGGGAAAGCCGTAAACTGCCTTGGGAGGAGAGCCGGATGCAGCGCGTGCTCGAGTCCTGTTCGGAAGTGCACGGCCATGCATAGTCTGCCTCTGTTTTCCCTGCTCTGCCTCTCTGAAGACTACCAAAATCTCAAGGATGCTTCTCTGGATACTGGGGAATGCCATCGGCTTGGTAGAATGCCTACCGGCAGTGTTATGTGGTCACCGGCACAAAATGAATCCATCGGCTGGTGATTAACTGCCGGTCGGCAATGTACACTGCCGATCGGCAAAGAATGCCTGCAGAACCTGCAACTTACAGCAGCAGAGGACAGAACTTGCATGGCAATACAATTCAAGGCATATATGCACCAATCATGTCCCCTATCATGTTTGTGACTCAAAAGGGTCTCGATTCTCGGACCACCAATCACGCATTTCCATGCATGATGGCCCAAAGAATCAAGTGTGCAACTTTCATGTCAAATGAAATGCGAAACAAACAAACGAACCAAGGCCCAATTCCTATCACCAAGTCAAGGAACAAGGCATGTATGCAAGATGAAATGCAACCTAGGCATGCAAGCTAAGGATGCAACATGGCATGGCAAGACACTTATGCAAGCATACAAGCAAACATGAGGCAATGCAAACTAATGGGAAGGTGGACTTAGACATGATTTAGGGGACTCTAAATAGGCCTAAAACAGTGGCCAAAGTGACCAAAATAAAGGACTAAATACACATACACACATGCATATGCTAAAGGGGCCAACACCTAGGCACAAATGAGGCAACTCTCAAACACATTTGAATGAGGCAATCATGGACATATGGCATGCAAGGCAAGCATTGGAACTCATGTTAAGATGGTGTTAAACCAAGCAAGCAAAATAGACCAAGCATAATAGACCAAGCATGCAGTGAATGACCCAAGTACTTGAAGCAAGTCAAAGGGACTTGAACCATGACTAAGTCCACCAAGCCTCACAAGGCTAAGAGGACTTAGAATAGGTTCAAGACAGACCTAGACCATGCAAAGGGGGCCTCCTAGATGGCATCTAAGTGGCTCAAATTCAAAGCATGCACAAATGCCAAAACATGGGGTATGCAAGACAAGCTTTTAAAGCATTGAGGAGACATCCAAGGCAAGCATATAGGCATGCAAAGGGGACTAAAATAACATGTAGGGAGGTTCCAAACCACCGAAATGATGCAAGCAGCGCATGCTACACATTCACATACTTGAAGCCTACAAGCTCAAATACAAAGGAGCTATACTAAGCATGCCAAATCCGACCCAAACAACCTAGGACAGATCTTAAACATGGCAAAATATGCACAAAAGCTTCACAAAACTAGGCCTAAAACATGCTTGAACAAGGGCTAATAACCTAAGGCATATTAAGGCAATAACAAGGCATTACAAGGTAGGTATGCTAAGCATGCATGGTGTACCAAAACCAACAATAAACAGAGGTATATCATGGCATGATAATCATGGAAAATAGCCAAGACATGATCAATACACACTCTAACATGATGCTCCCTCAAGAGGCCAAAAAGGGTCCCTTTCAAGGACAATAAGGGAAGGGGGTGGCCCTCCCCTTTTGGAGACTTCAAGGCACCATCTCCACCACTAAAATCTCTCAAGATTTCAGTGGTGAAGAGGCCCAAACACCAAAGTCTCAAAACTCACTCAAAATAGCTCAAAATGGGGCCTTTCAAGGCCTAAGAGGGGTCAAACACCCTCAAACCACAAAACACTCTTAATAAACAATCAAGAGGGATAAAAAAAAGAACTTTTTTGTATTAGACACCAAGCTCAAAAACGATTTTAAGACAGGTAGAAATACAATGCAAGATTGGGGAATAAAGAGGCAAAATTGTTACCCTTGAAGACCCCTTTAACAATGGTGCTCCAACAGCCCTCCTTGGCTTGATTCCAGCTCCAAAACACCAAAACCAGTCCCTTAGAACCTCAGTAGCCAAAGGAAGGTGAAGCACTAGGTGTTTGTGTGCAATAGTATGGACTAAAACACCTAGAACATTCAAGAGAGGCAAAGAGAGATAGGATATGTATCAAACCCTAACCCTAAAACCAGAGCTCTCCTCTGTCTTTTTCTATCTCTAAAATGCCTCCCCTCCCCACAAGAAGAAGAGCCTTCCTCTTCTAGAAGTCCCCCTTGCAAAGCTTACTAAACAAGCTTGCTTAGAGGGAAATCCCTCCATACACGTGTATGGAGGGAAGCAGAGTCGGTGCCAGCTATTACAGCTGGCACAAAATATCTACATAAAGTAGATGAACAGTAATCGGCTGCTCAAATTTGTCATCTTGACAAAATGGAGTGCCGACCGGCAGAAAACAATGCCGACCGGCAATATACATTGCCGATGGCAACAAAACACCAGCCGGTGGCCTCTGGCCGGGCCGGTGATGTGTGGGGATGTCTCACAAGGCATTCCCTCCCCCTCCAAGGCAAAACACAAGTGTTTGGTGCAAAACCAAACACTAAACAGTCGAGTTTGGAGATCCTGAGGCAAGGCACGTAGCCGAGACCTCCGGGAACTCCAAACGAACACAAACATAGATGATCACCGGGTGTTCAAACGGTGACGTCCAAGTCTTGAGGACGGTCAAAAATGAGACGTCTATAGTATGGGATTAAAGGGTGTAGTTGGATTATCTATCGCTCACCTAGTTAGAATGTTGATCATATATCCATTTGTTGCATTTATATTCTGTATAGAAGTAACTGCTTTGGGCTATCGGTGGAGGATAGTCTTGATTGTTGTAGACAATGCATGATGATTAGGCAAACTGAAACTAATCACTGGAATGTGTTATTGATTATTACGGTTGAAAGAATACATTAACTTTATGTATTGATTGATGATGTGTATAGTAATTGTTTATATGCATAGTGTTGTGTTGGAGGAGATAGGGGATGTACTCCACGGTTTAGGGGATGATAGGGGATGGACCTCTAAACCGGATGTTGTTTGAGAGAAGATAGGGGATGGACTCCATAGATAGAGCTCATATGCTTATCTAGTGATGTGTTGACACAGCTCATATGCTTGTCATTGGAAGTATGATATTGCTCTTATGCATGTCTATGGAAGTGTTGATACAGCTCATATGCTTATCTGTTGATATGTTGATATAGCTAGTATGTTTATCTAATATGAAAATGGGAAAATGTTGAATATGAGTTACTGTCTCATATAAGTTGTTGGCCAGGTTCTGAGCCATAGTTATGAATTGAGAATTGTAAAGAAATGGAAAAGAAATGAAATATAACCTGGACTTGTATGTCATGAAACTGTAATGTAAAATAAGTGAATGGATTCGGTGTTAGCCACCTATCAACTGCTAATCTTTTAGTCACTGTTCATAGTTGGTTTAGTGTATTTCTACTGGGCTGTGGCTCACCCTATATGGGAACATCATTTTCAGGTACAGGTAGCATGCCACCTCCAAGGACATAGCTTGGGAGGCTAGAGGCGGACAGACTTTTTGTTGTCTTATTTCCTTTTTATGTATTACATGTAAATTCAAGCCAAGGGCTTAATGTAAAATTGAGTTAGTACTCTCTTTTGTAACCAAGTGTTAACTTGGAAGGCTGTAAACCCTTAGGGTATTTACTTTTGTTGTTAACATGTAATACTTTTGTAATGGAACACTCTAATGAATAGAAGGATGTGGATCTTTTATATATATAAGTGCATGTCTATATTGTGGGTTTAATGTTATTATTTTGAGGGCGTGACATGTAAAGTTACAAATCATGGCAAATTATCAAAATACTAAGGTCATAAAAAAATTAATAAATACATAAACTAATATTAACCCTAAGCTCAAGAAAACAAAAGAAGTCCAAACGACATGTCTAACAACTATAGTTATTTCTCGTCACCACCGTAGTCCCAACTAATCTTGTAAAGGAAGCTCGGCTGCGCTCAAATAGAATGCACTCGAGATGTCAAGAGACAAAACAGGTCAGTATACAAGTATACTGGTATGAGTACAAATACTTGACACCCATGTGTCCACCAGACACAAACAAAAATACATTTAATTCTTGTTACGGGACAAGACAAGTAGTTCCACACGCACCGAGACAAAAGGGTAGTTTCCCGAGATATGGTGGCATTTAGTTTCTTATCCGTGCACAACTATATATAAATTGGGTATAAAATAAACAAAATAAAAATATGGTGGGTCAACCCTGTATAAAAAAGTTAGTAAGACCCACCATTCTACAAAAAATAAAGTTAGTATAATTTAATCATAAGTAACGTGCTGAATAAGTATAAAAATGTACCATTTCATGCTTAAATAATTTGAATTGACCAAAACTCAAAGAACAAAAGTTATACAGAATCAAATTTCCTAGAAGGTAACGTAAATGAACAAGTAGAGAGAAAAACTTGATAGAAGAACTTAGACAGAATTTATTTGAAAAATCTGAAGCAGAAAACGAAAAGAAACTGATGTTTTTTTTCGAAAAAGTTCAAAACGTAAAAAGTGTGCAGAATAATGTTTTACTTTAGTTTGCGCGAAACTAATAAAAATGAGCTCGTTTCGTGAGTTAAAACGGTATCTAAAATCTGCATTGCTAAAATGAATAAAAACTATTGTAACCAAGATCATCCAATTACAAGCTCTAATCGATCTTTTTAGCACAAAGTTAAAATACAAAAGTTGTCAAGAATTACATATACATGCCTCTGCCCAAATTTCATAACTTATCAAGGTCGTTTACTATTTTTCAAGATGTACAAATCAATATAATTCACACTATACCAATAAACTCGTAATTAAATTCTTTGTACCTTAACTGCACCACTTCGGCCTTCACTTCTGTCTTATACATATATCTCATGTGCCTTCCGTATACCTAATACCGCTCCGAAGCCAAACTTGCATGGGGATATTGTCCCGAGTTTGACCCACACTCCCTGGATGGTTAGCATATACGTTCGCACGTAAATCAAAGCAATCATCTACTCCTAAGAACGATGCAACAATATACATATATACACAATCTCTCATCTACTCATGAGAGCAAACATAACAATGCTAAGCCTAATGCATTCAAATAAATCTTAAAATCCTCACCTTTTGTTTTATACTTTTATACTCTTTCTCACCATCACTCAAATAAAACAACAATCCATGGAGTCATGGTGGATTGTAAGGAATTTATCTATGGGTTCCAAGTTTATTTTAATTTCATAGATTCATGAGTGTGATTATAACCATAAAATAAATACATATAAAAATCCTAAACCTGACATACACAACTAATCAAAATAATTGATATCAATCTATCATCTACATATAAATACAAAATCCAACCAACATCAAACAAATAAAAATAAATAAATAAAAGCAACGAATTAACCATAAATCAAGGGAAGTAGGTTTTGTACTCGCAATATTTTTTTGAAGATCAAAGAATAACTTGGAGAATTAATGAAGCCACCAAAATAAAACCCTAATCTTTCTTCTTCTTTTCTCTCTCTCTCTCTCTCTCTCTCTCTCTCTCTCTCTCTCTCTGCTTTTCTTTTCTTTCAGCTACTCTCTCTCTCTTCTTCTTTTTTTTTCTTTTTTTTTCAACACCTCTCGAATGCTTATAAGTTATAACCTAATTTGACAACATATTATATAATATTATATAAATACACATAAATATAACATATATACATATATATATATATAAGATCAATATACATAACACTTTTTATATATGTAAATATTCGGATTAATTGTATATAATTTAATATCACAATAAATTTTCATGTATCCACGCAATTAATAAAGCCAAAAATATAATAATAATAATAATAATGAGCCGACTCTCCGGAGTACCGAGTGTGGGCCCCTGGCGTCTCTCGGTGCATGTGGGCGGGCTTGCGAGCTGGCAGGCTACTGCACGAGGACGTGCAGCCTTATGGGGGGAGGATTGTAAGGCCCCGGTATCCCACATCAGGAATGGAGGGAGAATTCCTGGGCTATAAGAGTAAAAACCTAGACCCTTATGTATCATTGAGGCCTTTTCCCAAGTGGTAAAATCCCTAACAGAACTTCCCAATTAAGCGTGTTTAGGCTGGAGTAGTTCTGGGATGTGTGACTCACTGGGAAGAACAAATCCGTGTGGGCGTAGCCCAAAGCGGACAGTATCGATGACGTGTGAAGGGTTGGGGTGTTACACACTCACTCAACATCGCTAAATTACAAAACACACAAGCAAATAATCACATTCTTCAACTTAAGCATTTAACCACATAATCACATTGCACATAAACAGTTGAAACACTTAGTCACATTACCAGGTCAAGTTCACAAAGATGGCTACTTGTTCCAAAAATCTCAAGGAATTCCCATCGGAAACCACATTGATTAAGCGTGTTTCCAATGAGACCTCAAAGTAAGTTAACTAGTTACAAGCACTATCCATGAAATTTAACCCCATGCTCACATAAATGCAACACATTGTGTTAAAAAAGTACTTCCAACAAGGCCATGGTTTTCAAATCTGATTAGTTCTCTGATACCAAGTTGTAACGTCCCAAATTTATTAACCGAATAGAATACCAAATTCTTTTATTAAAGTCCATTTCCAACATATAATTGTGGAAGTAAAATAAAATAAATAAACAATTGAAGTTGTCTCTCATATTTATATACAATGATGGAGTGCCCAAAACATATAATTATAGGTGCCCATAGGCTTACATTGAATAAAACAAAACAAAACTAATGAGTAAAAAAGGAATTAACCCTCTTTGCAATAAATTGGCAGTTTGCCTACATGAATTAGGCCCCATGGCCAACAACTAAAAAGACATATTGTTCTTGAACAATGCTTCAACTTCGCACCTGAAAAGTGGTCAACAACATAGGATGAACACTAGTGTCCAGTAGTGATTCCAATGATCATAAACAATAATATCCTATAGATATCTATGATCAAGAATTCTCCAATGATAAATATATAAGTAATGTTCTCTTTAATATCTATGTGTCATTCTAATTAGATCACTTTGGCAACTACCAATCATACCATAATTTAGATTTCAAATCAAAATAATTTCAATAAACATTATTGAATAAATAATTTATTCACCATTATTCATCATAATAATACATGTGGTCAATCATAAGAATAACATTAAACTCATAGCATTAACATAATCACAATAATTTAATGCCCATAAATACTGATCATAATACACTTCAAAATATAAAGTTTTAGAAACTAAGTGTTTTTTTTCCCCCCTAAAAGTATAAGTTTTGTTAAAAAAATATTTAGGAACTAATTTTAGTTATTACGAGAATAGTCCCTAAAAGGTTGTCTTGAATTTTTTATTTTTATTTTTTTTTAAAAAAAGAAGTTTTTATGGACAAAATTTTGGAAATGTCACTAATAAATATATTTTTAGGGACAAAATAACTTTGTTCCAAGAAAGTGTATCTTTTGAGACAAAACTTTTGGTCAATAATTCATCACTAAATGTTTAATTTTTTTGCTAAAACTAAAATGATATCACTTTTGATGACAAAAATATTTTGTCCCTAAATTTTTGTTTCTAAAATTTTAATTTCTTATACTGATAATAACAATAATTGATCTTGCTAAAGCCATTCCCAGCAAACATCAACTATAGAACTTCAAACAAATAAAACTAGAATGATTTAAATAAACTAATACAATACGTAATGAATTCGCTGGAACTTTTCTTTTTATAATCACCATATGTATAGATTTTTATAAATTGAGAATATAAGACAACAATCTTATTTCATGTATTCTCAAAACCAAAGATGAGTAAAAGACTTTCATCGTATCTATAAGTATGCAAGGAGGTTCGATGTGAGCAGTGATTAACAGAATTATTAGAGAGGTAAAACTATGTCAATGGTCCAATAATGGTGGGATGACTGGAGCATGAGCAGCTAGGTGAGGGTGAAGCAAGTGACTCAAGAAAAAATGTAACGCCCCAAAAATTTGGACAGGATATATCTATTTATGCAACAAAACCCACCTAATAGACAAACACATATATATTGCTAAGTCATCCATACAGTCATTTTCATTAAATCCCAAACATGCATTTTACAACAAGTATGAAATGAAAGCCAAGCAGGTAATAAGTGCCCTACAGGCTTACAAATTTATCCAAGAACATTCTTGGTTACACAAATTGAGTCTCGCTCATTACATCTTAAGCCCTTGACTTTACAAATAACAAACATACACACATAAGGCATAATTAAGAAGCTCTTGCTTCCCAAAACACCATCCAGGCTATTGCCTTGGAGGAAGCATCTCACCTGTACCTGAAAATGGTATTCCCATATAGGGTGAGCCAACAGCCCAGTGGAAATAATCTAACACAATTTATAAGGTTTAACAAAGGTATAAATACCACGTACATAAATAATACCGATCCTGGAACATCCACAAGACCTGCATATCCATATGCCACTAAGACCAACCTTATTTCATTTTCCTTTAATTTCATTTCTAGTTCATAAATGCTACTCAATTCATGAGTTAAATTCGTTATCTTTCAACAATCAAAATGAGACTACAACTTAATGATTTTCCAATTATGCAAAACTCACATAAACACTTCAAACCTGCCATTTTACGGATATTTCGTCCGAAGGAATCGGCACCCATTTATATATAAAATTTCAGGTCTTTCACCCAGAACACACCGGCCAACTTGCTTTAAATGAAGTCCATCCCATTTCTCCTCCCAAACAAATATACATATGCAATGTATTTATAAACATAATCACATATGGAGTACATCCCCTTTCTCCTCCCAATAAACATACATATACAATGTATCTATAACATGGTCATATTCAATGACACCAACAATGGATTAGTATTAAATCGCCCAATCCTCGTGTAATTCTACAACAATCATAGCTATCCTCCACCGATAGCCCAATGCAATTATTTCAAAAGAGATGTTCAATATCAAAATAAATAGTTTATTCAAAAGTTCCATAGGTAAGATAATATATATCCAATATCACCATTTATAATCACAACCTTCCAATTTCACGTTTTCAATGTTAGTACCAATTATTTTTGCAAAATAATAATTTAATCAAATTAGGTCAGAATCTCCCTTTCACCAAATATCAACCCAAACACCAAAATCGACTATTTTGGCACAACATGATCTTATATTCAAGCCTCATACTTATTTACCTCATAATCATCAAAACCCCTCCTTTCATTTCATACCCAAATCCTAGATTTGTCCAAACCACAGCTAAATCTCATCATCTATACACAATAGCAAATAACTCGATGAAACCCCAAAATCTACGGTGTTGAAACTCGATCTCCACTGCACACAATGAAGCCCTCGAGGTGATAACCAACTTTGGTGAAGAACTTAGGCCTAAATCCCAATGGATTTGGAGAAATCAAAGAGAGAAGATGACTTCTAGAGAGTGAAGCTCTAGACCTGGAAATTTGGAGAGTTTTAGAGAGAGAGGGGGCTGCAAAAAGTGATCTGAAACCCTAATTTACGGACTGATATAACAAGGTCACTCGAGCGTGAAATACACTTTCCCGTAAGCAATTTCGAATGCATTTTGCATTTTAGCTTTCGACGAGCTCGACCCCCGAAGTTGACTGGGTCAAAATCGGGATCGCTACAAAAAAGGAATGGCAGTGCACAAATGGGCAGCATCTCCCCTAAATTCCCAGAAAATCCATCTTTTGGACCTTGGGAAATGGGTCATATTTATAGGGTTTTCTTGGCACCAAGAGGATATCAAGTGGCCAAATAAAGTGAGGACATGTGTCCTTAAGAATCACATGGAATATTCTGCCTTGAGCCACTAGGTTGAAGATGCCATGCGTCCTACTGCATATACTATATGTTAGGCATAGATGCCTCAGCAAGTGCACTTGTGGCGGGAGTGTTTGCCGCTGCAACTTGCCTCCTTGGCCTGAACCTTAGCAAGTACACTTGTGGTGGTAATGTTTGCCGCTACACTTGCCTTCTCAGTTCAATTTAGCTAAGACATGCATTATCAGGACTTCATAGCCTACTATCAACCATGTCTTCGTGTTCACCTCAACGAAGCCTCCATCCTTAGTCACCTAACCACGAACTCCCCAGATTCCCAAGGCGAAGGCCAAAACCAAGCCTGCTATCAGTCATTTTGTGCCTTAGTACCATGCCCAAGGGAGTTTCCTTGGTCCTGCCTGTGCGACCATGGCCAGTCTATGACCTGGGTGGATGGAAAGGGAGTCCCTTGCACTTGGGCTGCCCTGCTCATATCTTCGTTGGGTCACCATAGTATACTGGTATCTCTAGGTTTGCTATCAACTCTAACCGGTAAGCTTTGGGGCCTGCTATCAGTGCTAGGCTAGTAATGCTTTGGGGCCTGCTATCAGCACTAGGCATTAGCCTCTATCTGTGGAGGGAAGCTCTTTCCAAAGGTTTCTGTCACCTTGGTGGGATTTCCCTCTACAAGTTAGTTGCGACGATTGTAGTTGTTGCGTCGACTATAATTGTTGCGGTAGCCATTTCCCGTGGGTCATGGTGGTTCCAGGGGAGGCGCGTTGGTACAGCCTCCTTGGTTTCTTTATAAATAGAACCCCTTGGGTCCAATGGTCCCCCACTTTCACCAAACTCTTTCGTGTCTCTTTCTTCTTAAAGTCCTCTTTGCATTTTTCAAGGCCTTCTTCCCTTATTTATTCTTTGTCATGGCCACTGCCAAATTTCTAGCCGACAAGCCTATCCCACTCTAGTGGAGGAGGGTGTAGCTAGTTTTTTGCACTCCTCAGAGGGGTTTAGTCTCCACGGATGTGATTTCCTACAGTTCGGACTCCCGTGGTTCTGAATTTGGTTTAGCGAGTGCAATGTGAAACAAAAGAAAATGAGAATCCAGATCTGGCATATTTTTAGAAAAATCCATTAATCACTAGAGATACAAAAAAATGGACTGCATTGTTAGATTTCAGAGTCGCCATGTAATATTTTTTGAAAGAATTTAGGAAACTCGTGACTCATGCCAAAGGCCACTTGTCCTTCATAACCAAAGTTGTCTCAGTTCGGAAACTTAGGTATGGGAGGGAAAGGTTATGAATTGAGAACCCCACTCACTTGATCAAAGATTGGCCTCTACTAAATCAATTTATAGATATTATATACTCATGTTCTAATTATTAATATACTAACATTACCATGTGAGGCAAACAAGTATAGACCACGCCACTTACTTCGGAATGTTTTGATTTCATGCAATTGGAAAGTATTTTCGAATATGTGCAACTCAAAGGAAAAATGAGCTCATATGTACAATAATCAAAGTCATTCCAATTTAAGCAAAATAGCCTCCATCCATAGGCATTCATAGAGATATTTCAAGTATGCAAGTAGCCTCATGGTAGTATGCTCAACATGGCAATACAAACACACATTGATATTCTAAAGCAAAAAAATGCTCACCTAGTACTCAACCGTGGCAAGCCAAAGAAAATAAGATAATTTAGAAAAATGCATGATCCTAGTACGCAAAATGACTAATGCAATACATGCAAAATGCGACTAATAAATTTGACTACTAACATGACATGTGAAGCAACTCAAAGCATAAGGTAGCGTACATAATCAACTAGAAAATGATAACAACATGAAGTATGATGAGTCGAACCTTAATGCATGCAAAAAATGGATGGGAGGCATGAGAATGATAAAGGAAAACATAATGCTATAAACAGCGATGATAAACATATAAATCAAAAGGAAGAAAGAAATGAGGGTTGGAAGACATTCATCAAGTGTTACAAATTTTCCCTCTTACAAGAGGGTCTGAATGTCCTAATTAACTAATTATTATATCACCGAATGAATAATTACCTAATTATTACATTTGCAAATACTATAGTAAATATTTTTAAAAAAAAAAAAACATGAACCACATGTGCACTATCTTTCAGAAACTGCTCTATCTACCTTCTATAGAACTGTTTTGTTTTACTCTCAGCCACTGCTTTATTTTGCCAACAACAGCACTCTGTTTATCCACTATGAGGCCCGACCGTTCCACTATGAGGCCCGACTGGGTCCAATAAAAAATGTTCGTGCTTCAATTTCAACCAAAAAACCTGTTTTGCATAGTGAGGTAATAACAATGCAGTCCCTCCTATCATGGAGATATTCATGGAGAAAATAGGTTTGCTTCTCAAATCATCAACCATTGCAAGGTTGTTGCATGATGATCATAAAAGCAATAGGATGAAAGACTCTAATCAACATAAAAAAGGGGCTATTTTTCTTACCTCTTTCCTATCACGAAGGAATTCAAGGATGAGGTAGACTTGCTTCACAAACCATCAGGCATCACAAGATAGTATGTGATGATTATAGAAGCGACTAAAATGAAAAAAAATATAACAACTCAAAAAATTGTTGTGATTCCTACTCATGGAATAAGGATGAAACATCCATTTCCATGCTTCAAAGTGGAACTAGAAAAGAGTTTTCAACATGTTTTCATAAAGAGCTCTATATGAGCAACAATGGAAATAAGGGAGAAATGCCAAAAATCAAGCTAATTATCAAAGCTTAAACACACAACTCGTCAAAGTTGTTGACAACTCCTCTTTTATTCATGAAATAAGGATGAGACATCCATTTCTATGTTGTACCTTGCTTTTCATGCTCCTCAAAGGGGTTTACTCTCCTTCGATATGATAGCCCTACAGTTCGAACTCCCATGGCTCTGAATATGGCTTCACAAGTGCAATGTGAAATGGATAAACACGAAAGAGTCCAAATATGGCAAACCATTTTGGAAATTCGATTTTGACTCGAAGATACCAAAAATGGACTACATTGCCAGATTTTAGAGTCGCCACCTAAATATTTTTGAAAAATTTGGGAAACCTCTTACTCGTGCCAAAAGGCCATTAGTCCATCATCACCAAAGTACCTCGACTCGAGGACTTAGGTATGAGAGGGGAAGGTCATGAATTGATCACCCCACTTACCTAATCAAAGATCGGCCTCTACTAATCATGATACGATTTTTATTTACCTTATATGATCTTGTATCGATTATTATGATATATTTACTATGTGATGCGCACAAGTATAGACTAATTTGGCCACTTTGCAATACTTTGATTTCATGCTTGTTTGAAAAGTGTTTTGAACATGTACCACTCCAAAAAGTGATCCCATATGTACATTTAATCGAATTATCCCAATTTAAGTGAAAAAGCCTTCACCCACTAGCATTCAAGAGATATATCAGCTAAGCACTTAGCCTCATGGTAAACATGCTTAATATGGAAACAATCACATTCACGCATTATGTTAAAGCAAAACCGCTCACCTAGTACTCCAAGGCAAACCAAAGAAAACAAAATTAAGTATAAAAATGCATGATCAACACATACAACATGCAATTAATAGGCTCAGCTACTAATATAACATGTGAGTCAATTCAAGGCATGCGATAAAAGCACGTATTCGATTAAGAAAGTTGAAATTGACATTTAATTAGTATGATGAGTCGAACCTTATGCATGCGAACATGGATATGAGTCAAGGCAATGACGTGAAAGTGTAAAACATGATGCTACCATTATGAGCAAGTAAATAAAAGGGACAAAGAACTGAGGGTTGGAAGATATACACACATTATTACATATTTGCCCTTGTGCAGGAGGGTACAAATAATTGTCCAAATTAAACTAACTATTACAAATCCAAAGGAATGCATAAGCTGGATTAACTAATTATTATAAGTTCAATGGAATCTAAGTAATTAATTACAACACACTATTATTAAAGTGCTAATTTTGTGAGCCACAGGAAGTAAAGAATCACACATGCATGAACATGAATTTTCGACCGAAAACTCCTCTGTTTTGCTAGCGGAATTGTTATGTTCTGCAGTTATAAAATTAAATTGTTTTCTCTCCAGCCTCTGCTCTTTTCTGCCATGAAAATGGCACTGACTGTGTAAAATGAAGTGGCTAGCCAACCTAAAAAAGTGGTCGATCAGATGGTTAGGTGGCCGGTCGGCCACTATTTTGGGGGTCTGCCCTGCTGTAACAGCAAGGAAATAGAGCAGAAACAGAGTGTTTCCAAGGGATGTTTGTCCTCTCTATCTCTCCCTTCCATTAAACAGATCAAGGGAGGGGTAGACTCAATTTGCAAACCATCAATTGACGCAAACTCGTTGCGTGATGATCTATGAATCAATGGGACAAAGTCTCAATAAATGAAAATAAAAGAGCAATGGAACCTCCTCCCTATCATTGAGTTACCTCTCTAGGGAAGTGGTAAGCATTGCTTCTCGAATCATTAACATCACTAATGAGTATATAATTCCTCAGGATGCAATAGGTTAAATTAACGTCCGATTAAACCCAAACCAATTTTATTACTCTTGTTACCATTTTAGTTCAATTTTATTAACCTCTTTCATTACTTTTCCATTCTTTAGTTATTTTTTCCAAATGTGAGAGTTATGTCCACTAATGAAGAGAAGTGTCAAACAAGAAGTTGTTTTTGGCATGAGAGAGATGTAATGCTCTGGTAATGAACCTCCAAAGAGATTAAACCATTAAGCATGGAAGGTCTGTTTCTCATGTTTAAACAACACTCATTTGAAACAACTCTTAGAAAAAATAATAATAAATAAATAATGAGGGAGGTTGCAGAAATTATTAGAACAAGTGAGAGAAAATGTATGAAAGCTATGAAAATAAAGGCTATCAACTCAAATAGGTTGGTGTCTAAAGCCTAAACTACCAAACCTATGAAGACTTACAACACTATAAGCATGATATTCAAAGCATAACTAAATAAACACATCAAAACAATCCGAAAAACAGCAAAAATAGTGCTAAAATGGTTTGAAAAAGTTAGAAAAATAAGCCATAATTGAAGAGAATTAAAGCTAGTAAGCAAGCCTAAGGAGAGGTGGCTAACCCCTCCACTTTTTGGACCTCAAAACCACATGTTTAGCCTTTTAAAACTCTAAAAATCAGTGACCAAAAACTGAGAAACAAGTAGGAAACACATGGACAAAAGCTTATGGAATAAGGTTCAAAGAAGGGTGGTTAACCCCTCCACCATTAGTAGCTTTAACTCACAAGTTTCAGCCACAAAAACCATTCAAAAATAGTATAAAAACAGCAAGAAAAAGGAGGAAAGAAGTAGTGTAAAAGAAAAAGTTATACCTCTTGAAGAGATGTTACTCTTTTATTCACAAAACACAAGGCTTTCACTCTCCAGGGCTAAGATTTTTGCTCAAGAACCTCAGCAAGAAGACTCAAAAATTTGGTTTAGGAAGTGTTTGGGTTGGGTATGTGTAACAACCCTCACTTTACTCTAGTCATGCTTACATATATTACATGATCTTGTCTTGATATGTTGCATTTGCAAAACCTTGATTTGTCTTGTATAAGTGTTACTTGCATGCTTTGTTCCTTGTTTGGTGTGTTTGTTTAGCCTAGGTTAATCCAAGCCGAGGTCACCTTAAGCTTAGAACCATCTTGGAACCACTTTGGTTGACCTCCACCTTCACCAAGGCATGTTGGCCGAGATGTCATCATCTAGGCCGAGGTGTTCATCACCAAGGCCGAGATGTGTATTATCTAGGCCGAGATGTTACCTTTGCGCCTAAGTGATCTTGTTCCTAGATTGGTGCGACCTAGACCGAGGTGTGGCACATCTAGACCGAGATGTGGCATAGCTAGGCCAAGTGTTGTCCTTCCTAGCCGAGATCATTGTTTCCTTACTTGCTGATGCCTTGTTCTTAGCCGAGATCATTACCTGCCAGAGTCCCTATGCCATCTTGCTTGTCAAACACACTTTGGCATAGCCGGGTGTACAGTATAAAGTCAGTATAAAGCAGACTACAGTGTGTGCAGTGTACAGAATGCAGAAAGCAGAAAGCAGAAATGAAAAGCGGAACAGAAATGTACCTCCCAAACACGCCAATAGCCCCCGAGCAACTGTCCGCTGCCACGGGAAGCTGAGCTCATATATCCGTAGAGAGTGGCCAGAGCGGCGCCACCCCAGTCATAGTGCAAGATGTCTCTGACGTCCACCAGTGCACTGAGCAGGCAGAGAGGCACGGTGTTCGCCCGGTCGGTGAAGATAGTCGTCCCAAACAAGAACATGAGGAAGCCACGTGCGTATCTCTTCACGGCCTCCGGAGTCATCGGGGCTGCATCAACAAGGGTGGGCTGTACCTTGAACTGCACCTCGAACCAGGAATATCGGACAAAGCCTGGACGAGCGAGAGGTGGCGCCTCACCCAGCAGATAGACCTGAGCGGCAGTCCACTCGTCCATGTCAATATCAAAGGGGATCGGATCACCCCCTACCCCGATGCCTGTGAGCATCGAGAAATCGTAAGGGGTCATCGTCATGTCCCCTGCCGCGGACAAATGGAATGAATCGGTGGTGTCCCACCATCTCTCCACCAGAGCGGCGAGGAGAGGTCTGCATGTGGTGAGCCTGGAGAGTCCTCTGCAGAAAGTGCCGAAGCCCGCCTGGTCCACTATGCGACGGACCGCATCAGGAAGCTCGGCATACCACTCCCGAGCACCGGTGTTCCCATACCCACGGATGGTATGGGAATCCCCCTATAAATAGAAGACAATAATTGCAAGGCAACATTCAAAATGCAGTTCTAAAGAAGCATATAGAGTTGTAGCATGTGTGCAAGTTTGACAGATTTAAACAAATACCGGGTGCCGGTGTGCTTACAGTGAACTACGACGTGTGATGCGTCAGCGTGTTTGGGTGGTTCAGTACAGTATAGCATGCGCACATATTTTCAGACTCAAGCAGATATCGGGTATCGGTGTGTTTGAAATGAAATACAGTGAGCGCAGAGTGTTTGAGTGATTCGGGGCCAGCGCAGTGTGTGTGCATGTGTCAGTCTCAAACAGATGTCAGTTGCACGTACGTTTACGATTAACTATAGTATACAGTATATCAGAATTAAGCAGTTGAAGAGTACAACTAGCTACGACAGTTTTGTATCCTACATTGTAGAAAGTAAAGCAGAAGAAAGAGAGTTACCTCGGAAGCGCCGAAGGACAGGTGGGAGGTAGGCTCACGCAGTAATAGCTCGGGTGGCACGTGCCTCTCGAAGCTCCGAAACTGGCGCAGTCTATCGGGGGGCAGAACATGAATCGCCGGCCGGTAGGTCGCTGGGTCGAACGGGCGCTCGCTCAAAGGCAGGAGCTCGACCCCGGGATCCATCTCGTGATCCGGGGGAGTCCCGCCCTGTGGAATGTCGTCCGCCATGTCAAGGATGATAAAAAAAATAGCCAAAGGAAGGAAAACCGGGCTAGAATATGGAAAGTCAACTGAAAAGTCAACCCCCGAGAAGGTCGAAAATGGCCGGAAAGGCCGGGATGTGAAAATGGTACGAAAATCAAGAGGAATGCAAGGGGAACAAACCCCAAAAAGGTGGGAATGGCAAACGAGGCACCGAAACAAAGATTTGTTCGGTTGAAAATGTCCAAAACGTGAAGAAAATCGCGAATCCGACGACGAAACGGGCGTAAAACGCGAAGAAACGAAGAAAAGAGGAGAGGAAAACGCTCCAGAGAGAGAAAGTGTGAGATTTCGGCGGAAGGGAAAGTAAGAAATAGGGTTTGGAAACCCTATTTTAAAACACCCGTGGTTAAATGTCGAATCTGCCCCGACTCAGGAACTTTTTGCCGGTCGGCAACATTTTGTGCCGGCCGGCAGTATATTGTGCCGATGGAGTTATTTTGAAGCCGGTGGACAGCCGGTGGCCTCCCCTCCCGGCCAGTGGTGTTCCCACAACCTTGTTTAGGCCATATGAGTAGTTTTGGTCTTCATAGCTCAAGAAATTGCAAGAAAGTGTATCTCCGACACTCAACCGGCCTCCGTTTTGACCTCGGGTCGTGTCTTCTATGCGTCGCACTCGAATTCGTGCAAGGTGTATCCTTCCTGTATCCTTTTGTCTCTCACGAAAGCTTGAAAGTTGCCTCATGCATATCGCATATCAATCGCATTGTCTTGCGCGCTCGCATTGCCTAAAACGCATCGCGCTGTTTTGCGCATCTCATTGCATTTTGTATGATTGTTCAAATTTCTTACCTACGTAGACCGCATGTTTTGATTGCGTAGACCGCATGTTAATTGCATTACCTGCGTACACCACATGTTTTGACTGCGTAGACCGCATATTTACTTTTATTACTTGCGTAGACCGCGTGTTCATTCATTACACTACTTGCATAGGCCGCATGTATTGCTTGCGTAGACCGCATAATTGTTTGATTTCATTACCTGCGTAGACCGCATGTTTTGACTGCGTAGACCGCATATTTACTTTCATTACTTGCGTAGACCGCGTGTTCATTCATTACACTACTTGCGTAGACCGCATGTATTGCTTGCGTAGACCGCATAATTGTTTGATTTCATTACCTGCATAGACCGCGTGTTTTGATTGCGTAGACCGCATGCTTATGTTCAATTTCATTACTTGCGTAGACCGCATGTTTTGATTGCGTAGACCGCATGATCATTCATTTCATCACCTGCGTAGACCGCACGTTTTGATTGCGTAGACCGCATGATTATTTATCTCATTACCTGCGTAGACCGCATGTTTTGATTGCGTAGACCGCATATTAATTTCATTACCTGCGTAGACCGCATGTTTTGACTGCGTTGACCGCATGTTTGTTCACTTCATCACCTGCGTAGACCGCACGTTTTGATTGCGTAGACCGCATGATTATTTATCTCATTACCTGCGTAGACCGCATGTTTTGATTGCGTAGACCGCTGTAGACACCCCATTTTTGACCGACCTTAAGACTTAGACGTCACCAGTTGAGCGCTTGGTGATGTTGCATGTTGTGCTCGTTCAGAAGTTTCAGAGTCGCGGCCGTGAGCCCTGCCTCCGGACTTCCGAACCCTCTTCTGTGCCTTGTCTCGGTTTGCGAACCAGACTCGGTTTTCTCTGTTTCTTTTCCTGAGGGGAGGGAGAGGTCCCGTAGACCATCTCTCAGTGGCCGTGGGCTACATTTTGTGGCCGCAGGCCATTTTGCCCATTTTGGAGTCCGGTTTCCGATTTTCCAGGACCGTCAGGCCGTGTGCCTCAGTTCGGGACCACTCAACCATCTCCATTCGCTCTGATTTTTGGCATACATCCTATTTTCTCCCTTTCAAGGGACACTGGGGTCCGAGAAACCCACTTCGTGGCCGAACGCCACTTTTGGTGCTTAACAGGCAGTTTCTGGGGCCCCGAACTGCGTGTTTTGGCCCCCGAGCATTCGTTTTGCAACGGTTTTCGTTCATTTTTGGCAGGTACCTCTTTTTTATCACCGAAGAGGTCACTGAAGGGTGGGAGGCCAGCAATTGTTGCAGCAACCAGTTATACATCCTCCGACGCCCTCCGGCGCCCATTTTTCGCACTTCCGGGCTAATGTTGAACACCTTGGGCCCATTTTCTCGAACTTTGAACCACATATTTGTGATGTACACACATGAGAGGACCCTAAAAGTTGGTGGCCGGCCATTAATGCTACCTGACCCTTTTGACCCCTTTCTTCCGGGCTAATGTTGAACACCTTGGGGCCACATTCTTGAACTTTGAACCACTAAGGTTGTGTTTGTACACAGATAGGAGGACACCATCAGTTGGTGGCCGGCCACTAAATCTGATTGACCCTTTTGACCCTAGCCGGCCGGCTAGGGGTGTGGCCGGCCGCCACCTGGAGCAAAAGTAACAGGCCGGCCGAGCTCTTTGCACTGTGCACTTTACGCTGTGGGGCTTTATCCCCCAGAAAATATCCCAATCCGGGGGATATTTTGTGGGGGAAAGTTGCTCTCCTTTTCCCCCACCTTTACACTCCCTTTTTGACCCTTATAACCAGCTGGTGACTTCACTTGTGGGGGTTAGAAAATTGTTGTTCAAGCTTCCATAGAAAAATCCCTCTTTATCCCTCTCATTTCCTGAAAATTTCTAAGTCCCTAAGCACCATTTCTTCTACACCACCAAGCTCTACCACCACCATCATTTCCAGCAACAAGGAAGGTTTCCCAAGGCCAAATAAGCTGCAATTTGGTCCAAGAAGCAACAAAACACTTAGTCTTCAAGGGTGAGTAACATTTCTTCACTTTGACCCTTTTTCTTGACCATTGGTAAGCCCCTATGCTTTTTGTTTCAAGCTCCGGCCCTAACTGGAAAGGGCCCTCTTTTGAGCTCATCTTCACTTTTCATGAAGGGCTCAACCCTGTTTGAGCCCTCCATGATGCACTTGCTTCATTGATCCTCTTATATGTCATAATCTTGCATGCTATTTTTGGCCCATGATTAATCTGTTTTTGAGCATGTTGTAAACTGATATTAGGCTTATTTTGAGCCCCTCTTCAACATTGAAGAAGGGCTCAAACACCTTTTGGGACTTCCATGTTGTACTTACTTTATACTCCTCTTTTGGTCCCATTTTTGCATGCAATGGCAGCCTACCACTGCTTTTGTTTTTGGCCATTTTGACACGGTGCGCTCATCGAAGGTACTTCAGAACTCTCAGTTCTTTCTGTTTTCATCTTTGATTTGTCCATATGCCACTTCATGTTATATCCCTCTTTTATTCCCCATTCTTGCATGTTTAGTTAGCCTATCATGCTTTTGTTTTTGGCCATTTTACAGTTCTGAAAATAGTCTTATTTTGGCCCATTCTACCTGTTTTGTTAAGGGTCTCTGGCTGTTTGGTGATTATTTTGTATACCTCATGATATAGCCACTTTTGAGCCTCATTTTGCATCACATTTCTATCATGTTTGTATACTGATTTTGAGGCTTCCATAAACTGTAAATATTCCTATTTTTGGTCCCTCTTCAATGTTGTAGAAGGGAATTTTTCAGTTTGGATTTTTCTTATATCACTTGCTTCATTACCCCTCTCTTGGCCCCTATTCTTGCATGCCATTTTTGCCATACCTATGCTTGCTGTTTGGCCTTGTTTATAACTGTGAAAATGCCTTTTTTGGGACTGTCTAGATTCTGTCTTTGCATTGCATGTCCATATTGTGCATGTTTGGCATAGCTATAGGCCATTTCGGGTGCCTAAATTCGCATTTCGGGACAATTCCATGCATTTGGTATCATTTCGCCTCATTTCGGGACTGTTTTCCCCCATATTTTAGTGCTGAAATTCCATTAGAATGATTGCATCACATTTCCATGTCATTTGCATCGCATTCTGTCATTGCCTCAGTTTGCGTGCCCGTGTGCACGCATTTCGAGGCACGCCATTTTTCATCCACCGGCATCCTATGTGAGTGTGGCTGAGGCTCTCTCATGTTGGTATAAGCCCATATCGCATTTCCATATCATTTGCATTGCATATGTCATTGCCTCGGTTTGCGTGCCCGTGTGCACGCATTTCGAGGCACTTCATTTTTCATCCATCGGCATCCTATGTGAGTGTGGCTGAGGCTCTCCCATGTTGGTATAAGCCCATATCTTGTTTCCATGTCATTTGCATTGCATATGCCATTGCCTCGGTTTGCGTGCCCGTGTGCACGCATTTCGAGGCACGTCATTTTTCATTCATCGGCATCCTATGTAAGTGTGGCTGAGGCTCTCTCATGTTAGTGTAAGTCCATGTTACATCTCTCATATCCTGTTTCCATGTCATTTACATTGCATATACCATCGCCTCGGTTTGCGTGCCCGTGTGCACGCATTTCGAGGCATCTCATTTTTCATAGGATTGTGCATGCTAGGCTGTATCTTAGATCGCATTCATGCATTTCCTCGGTTTGCGTGCCTGCGTGCATGCATTTCGAGACATCTCATTTTCATAGCATTGTGCATACTAGGTTGTATCTTAGTTGCATTTCATGCATATCATGCATAGTGCATCGTGTTCAGGATAGGAGTTAGCCTGGGCACGGGAAACGAGGTGCATTTCGTACTCCGAGTGACGGAATGTATCTCAATTCCCCAGTCACCGACACTCCGGATCACCCATGATGGAGTTAGGTTTTGTTGTGTTTTCATGTGAATTCATTCTACATTGAGTTGTGCAATTCGACTCCTCGGCCATCATGCCTCGGTATGCGTGATTGGTGGCACGAGGATCGAGACATGCATATATCTATGAAAATACATTGCTATGCCCCTTTCCTGCTCTCGGTTGCAGCAAAATGAAGAATCAGCAACTTTTCAGAGTCTGGCACGCTTTCCAAGAATAACTGCTAAACAGAGGCTAATTGGGGCATCCCAGTGGATTTCCGCGCAAGGCAGCCCAAGCATACATCATTCATTAGAAGCAAGGCGGTCCCTGGCTTGCACACCAGTTTTACAGCTTTCTTACTTAATTTGTTAATTAATTAGGAATTTGTATATTATTCGGACTGTAATATTTGGACTGTACTATTCTTTCATTTGGGACTGTATATTTATTCGGACCCTCTGCGCGAGGGCATAACTGTAATAAGTGTGCGTGTGTGTGTTGTATGTCTTCCAACCCCACGTCTTTCCCTCTTTTATTTATCCGCTTATGATGGTTAGATTATGGCATATTTCAATTAACATACAGTATGATAGCATGTTTGCATTCATTCATCTGTTTTGCATGCACGGGGCTCGGCGCACCATACTAACTGCATCGTACTTTCAATTCCAAATTGAATACATGTTAGTTGTAGCATTTCATATGCCATGTTTAGAATAGCCGAGCCTGCTATAGTTGCATTTTGCATGTGTTGCATTAGGCATTTTTGTATACTTAGGATCATGCATGATTTCTAATGTAATTTCCATTTTGGCTTGGAGTACTCGGTAAGTTTTATGCTTTAGCATCCTTGCATGCGTGTGAGTGACTGCCATGAATAGCATGCTTACCATGAGGCTAATTGCTAATGTGATATAACTGCCTGAATGCCTGTGGGTGAAGGTTGGGTTATTTGAATTGGAATAATTCATCAAATGTGTGTTTTAAGCTCACTAGATAGTGGCAAAATCATGTTTTCTAAGCCCACCCGAGGGTGGCAAATCCACGTCTTAGCCTACCTGCGGGTAGCACCATCAAACCATTTTCAAACAAACAAACATGAAATGTTTTGTTCCAATTCAGGCGACTCAGTCTATACTTGTATGCTGTGCGCATCACATAGTAACCTAGGCTAATAAACTGGAATAAGAACTCACAATGTTTTCAAAAATTGATATCATGGTTAGTAGAGGCCGGTCTATGACCGGGCGAGCGGGGGTGCTCACGAAGTGACCTTCCCCAATCGTACCCAAGTTCCCGAGCCGAGGCAACTTTGGTGATGACGGACACGTGGCCTTTTGGCACCGAGTCAGGGTTTCCTAAATTTCCCAAAATAAAACATTTAGGTGGCGACTCTGTATCTGGCAAAGCAGTCCATGTTTGGCACTTCTTTCAAAAAATCTGTTTTTCTCAAAACGATTTGCCGGATTTGGACTCTTTGGTTCAGACTTAGAACCGTGACTAACGAAAGTCGAGTCCGAGCTGTAGTGAGGTCCCCCGTGGGAATGCTACAACCGCATGTTAATTGCATTACCTGCGTAGACCGCATGTTTTGTTTGCGTAGACCGCATGTTCGTTCAATTTCATTACCTGCGTAGACCGCATGTATTGCTTGCGTAGACCGCATGTTCGTTCAAATTCATTACCTGCGTAGACCGCATGCTTATGATTGTTCAAATTTCTTACCTGCGTAGACCGCATGTTTTGATTGCGTAGACCGCATGTTAATTGCATTACCTGCGTAGACCGCATGTTTTGTTTGCGTAGACCGCATGTTCGTTCAATTTCATTACCTGCATAGACCGCATGTATTGCTTGCGTAGACCGCATGTTCATTCAATTTCGTTACCTGCGTAGACCGCATGCTTATGATTGTTCAAATTCCTTACCTGCGTAGACCGCATGTTCTGCTTGCGTAGACCGCACGCTTATGTTCAAATCCATCGCTTGTGTAGGCCGCATGCTTATGATCAATTTTGTTGCCTGTGTAGACCGCATGATCTGCCTGCGTAGACCGCATGCTCCATTTACATATCTGTACTTTCACAGCATTGTTATGCTTCCCACTTGCTTTGCGTTATCACGCATTTTCAAATACATCAACATGCATTGTACCTGTTAAGTTTGTTTTCTTTTCAGGCACGATATTGTATGTATGGTTCATTCAAGGCTGGTGCAACCAGACGAGCCGCACAGGTATTGTATCCTCCGAGTGAGACGTATCGAGAATTGCACAATTCTCTTACAACCTCTCTACACTGTAGTGTAGTTCGGTATATGCTAGCTTAAAGTTGTCGCATGTTTTGCTTCATTACAGCTTTCTTTGCATGATCATATGTTATGCTCGGCTTTGTGCATTGTCTTGCATTTTGCCCCTGCCCTCGGGCGCATACCTTTATTTGTAGCTTGTATGCTTTTGTCTAAGTCTTCGGCCTTGTCAAAAATGGGTCGTCTCTGGGCTTTGACATTCACTCCCGTCATTGTTATGACTTTCGAGTTCTGTCAAAGAGGGGCAACTGTAGACACCCCATTTTTGACCGTCCTCGAGACTTGGACGTCACCGTTTGAACACCCGGTGATCATCCATGTTTGTGTTCGTTTGGAGTTCCCGGAGGTCTCGGCTACGCGCCTGGCCTCAGGATCTCCGAACTCGACTGTTTAGTGTCTGGTTTTGCACCAAACACTTGTGTTTTGCCTTGGAGGGGCAGGGAATGCCTTGTGAGGCATCCCCACACATCACCGGCCATGGCCAAAGGCCACCAGCTGGTTTTTGTTGCCATCGGCAATGTATATTGCCGGTCGGCACTCTTTGTTGCCGGTCGGCAGTCATTTTTGTCAAAATGACATTTTTGGCCGGCCGACTACTGTGCATCTGCTTTTGCAGATATTTTGTCACAGCTGTCTTGCATTTGGCTCCCCTCCATACACGTGTATGGAGGGATCTCCCTCTTTAGAGGCTTGTCGTGTAAGCTTTACAAGACAAAAGGCTCTATAAGAGAGAGTCTTCTCTCTTGGCCTTAGGGGTTAGACACTTTAGACATTTTAGAGAGTTTAGACAGCCATATTAGGGTTTTGAGTTCTAGGGTTAGAATCCATACACTTTTTATCTCTATATCTCCCTCTTGTGTGTGTTGAATTGTGTTTGTGTCTTACTATTGCACACAAACACATAGTGTTTCACATTCTCTTAGCTACTGAGGTTGTAAGAGGCTAGTTTTGAAGTTTTGGAGCTGTTTTCAACCTAAAAGGAGCTGTTGGAGCACCATTGTTGAAGGGGTCTTCAAGGGTAAGGAACTTGCCTTTATATTCCCCATTTTTGCATTGCTTTTCTACCTATCCTAGAGCTGTTTTTGTGCTTGGTACATAACATGAAAAAGTTCTTTTTTTAGGTCCTCTTGATTGTTTATTAAGGGTGTTTTGTGGTTTGGGTTTGTTTGACCCCCCTTAGGCCTTGAAAGGCCCTATTTTGAGCCATTTTCAGTGAGTTTCGAGACTTTGGTGTTCGGGCCTCTTCACCACTGAAATCTTGAGGGATTTCAGTGGTGGAGATGGTGCCTTGAAGTCTCCAAAAGGGGAGGGCCACCCCCTCCCTTTGTTGTCCTTGAAATGGACCCTTTTTGGCCTCTTAAGGGAGCATCATGTTAGAGTATGTATTGATCATGTCTTGGCTGTTTTCCATGCTTATTATGCCATGATATACCTCTGTTTATTGTTGGTTTTGGTACACCATGCATGCTTAGCATACCTACCATGTAATGCCATGTTATTGCCTTAATATGCCTTAGGTTGTTAGCCCTTGTTCAAGCATGTTTTAGGCTTAGTTTTGTGAAGCTTTTGTGCATGTTTTGCCATGATTAAGGTCTGTCCTAGGTTGTTTGGGTCGGATTTGGCATGCTCAGTATAGCTCCTTTGTATTCGAACTTGTATGCTTCAAGTATGTGGATGTGTAGTATGTGTTGCTTGCAATGTTTCGGTGGTTTGGAACCACCCTACATGTTATTTCAGACCTTTTGGCATGCCCATATGTTTGCCTTGGATGTCTCCTTAATGCTTTGAAAGCTTGTGTAGCATGTTCCATGTTTTGGCCATTGTACATGCCTTTGAATTTGAGCCACTTAGATGCCATCTAGGAGGCCCCCTTTGCATGGTCTAGGTCTGTCTTGAACCTATTCTAAGTCCTCTTAGCCTTGTGAGGCTTGGTAGACTTAGTCATGGTTCAAGTCCCTTTGACTAGTTTCAAGTACTTGGGTCATTCGTTGCATGCTTGGTCTATTTTGTTTGCTTGGTTTAACACCATTTTAACATGATTTGCAATGCTTACCTTGCATGCCATATGTCCATGATATCCATTTTCAAATATGCTTGAGAGTTGCTTCATTTGTGCCTAAGTGTTGGCCCTTTAACATGTGCATGTGTGTATGTGTATTTAGTCCTTTATTTTGGTCGCTTTGGCCACTGTTTTAGGCCTATTTTAGAGTTGCCTAAATCATGTCTAAATCCACTTCTTCATTAGTTGGCGTTGCCTCATGTTTGCTTGTATGCTTGCATAAGTGTTTTGCCATGCCATGTTGCATCCTTAGCTTGTATGCCTAGGTTGCATTGTGTCTTGCACGCATGCCTTGTTCCTTGACTTGGTGATGGGAATTGGGCCTTGGTTTGTTTGTTTGGTTTGCATTGCATTTGAAATCAAAGTTGCACACTTGATCCTTTGGGCCGTCATGCATGGAAATGCGTGATTGGCGGTCCGAGAATCGAGACACATGCCTTTTTGAGTCACAAACATGATAGGGGACATG
>NW_021024756.1:1867971-1878581 GCF_004153795.1 Camellia sinensis
ACTGAAAACCGCACAGAGCAGACAGAAAAGTTATGCTGATGTCAGAAGACGGGACAGAGAATATGAAGTGGGTGATCACATTTTTGTTAAAGTGACACCGATGAAAGGCCAGACTCGTTTTGGAGTGAAGGTTAAACCGGAAGACATTGATAAAACTGCTTTTAGAACGAGGTATGACCATTATGAATTTTTGGTTATGCCTTTTGGAGTCACGAATGCCCCTGCTGCTTTTATGGACCTCATGAATAGAATTTTTAAACCGTACCTTGATGACTTTATTGTTGTATTCATTGATGACATACTGATTTACTCCAAAAGTGTAGAAGAACATGAACATCATCTGAGACTTGCCCTACAGACCCTAAGAGAACAGAAACTTTATGCTAAACTGTCTAAATGCGAATTTTGGCTTGATCATGTTATGTTTTTGGGGCATGTTGTCAGCAAAGATGGAATTTCTATTGATCCGCAGAAAATTGAAGCTATAGTAAACTGGCCTAGACCAACAAATGTGACAGAAGTCCGAAGCTTTTTGGGACTAGCCGGGTGTTACAGAAGATTTGTCTAAGATTTCTCCAAAGTTGCCTTACCGTTGACTCAGTTAACTCAGAAGGGGATATCATTTGACTGGACTGACCAAAGGGAATCTGCTTTCCTAGAGTTGAAAACTCGACTTGTAACTGCACCGATTCTTACCCTACCTTCAGGTACGAATGGTTATACTGTATTTAGTGATGCTTCTCATAAGGGTTTGGGGTGTGTTTTAATGTAGAATGGGAGAGTTATTGCTTATGCTTCCCGACAACTGAGACCGCACGAAAAGAACTACCCGACCCATGATCTGGAACTTGCTGCAGTAGTATTTGCACTGAAAATCTGGCGTCACTATCTGTATGGGGCGACATGTGAAGTATATACTGACCATAAGAGTTTGAAATATTTCTTCACACAGAAAGAACTGAACATAAGACAACGGAGATGGCTAGAATTGATTAAAGACTATGACCTATAGATTTTGTACCATCCGGGAAAAGCCAACACCGTTGCCGATGCACTAAGTCGGAAATCGATTGGAAATTTAGCCTGTTTGTTTACGGGGCAGAAAGAATTACTTTGTGACCTTGAAAAATCTGAAATTGAAATTGTTTTACGAGAACAAGGTGGAACAATAGCTGCTATTTCTGCTCAACCATCACTGATTGAAGAGATTAAAGAGAAACAGCAACTGGATGACTTCTTGAAGAAGATCATCGAAGAAATGGAAACTAAACCAAGACCGGGTTTCAAATTTGAAAGTAATGTGCTGAAATTTCAAGAAAGACTGTGTGTACCAAATGACTTTGAATTGAAAAGAAGAGTTCTGCAAGAGGGCCACAATTCAAAATTTCTATCCATCTAGGGAATACGAAAATGTACCAAGACTTGAAACTGAATCTCTGGTGGCCGGGAATGAAGAAAGAAATTGCTGATTTTGTATCGAAATGTCTTCATTGCCAACAAGTTAAAGCCGAACATCAACGACCCGCAGGCTTATTGCAGCCCTTACCGATACCGGCGTGGAATTGGGAGCATATCACCATGGATTTTATTGTGGGATTGCCTCGCACCAGTAAAGGTATGGACTCAATTTGGGTTATTGTTGATAGACTGACTAAGTCTGCTCACATCTTACCTGTTAAGACAATTTATAATGCGGACAAATTGGCTATACTCTATATTGATGAAATTGTTAAACTGCATAGAGTGCCTATGTCCATTGTTTCTGACAGGGATTCGAAGTTTACATCGAGATTTTGGCAAAGCTTACAGACTGCATTGGGTACTGAATTGAGACTGAGTAATGCTTACCATCCTCAGACAGATGGCCAGTCAGAAAGGACCATCTATACTCTGGAGGATTTACTGAGAATTGTGTCCTTGATTTTCAGGGAAACTGGGAAAGCCATTTGCCTTTAGCTGAATTCGCCTACAATAACAGTTTTCATTCGAGCATTGGTATGGCGCCTTTTGAGGTATTGTATGGCAGAAAATGTAGATCTCCAATTTGCTGGGCAGAAGTTGGAGATGGGCCTTTGCTTGGGCCCAAGATTGTATATGAAACGACTGAAAAAGTGAAACTGATACAACAGAGACTGAAAACTGCACAGAGCGGGCAAAAAAGTTATGCTGATGTCAGAAGACGAGACAGAGAATATGAAGTAGGTGATCACATTTTTGTGAAAGTGACACCGATGAAAGGCCAGACTCGTTTTGGAGTCAAAGGCAAGTTAGCGCCAAGATATGTCAGATCGTATGAGATTATTGAGAAAATCAATCTGGTGGCGTATCAAGTTGCGCTTCCTCCTGAAATGAAGCATATGCACAACGTCTTCCACATTTCTATGTTGAGGGATTACCTCCGGGATCCTTTCCATGTGATAGAGCCTACTCGTGTAGTGCTGAGTGATGACTACACTTACGAGGAACGGCCTATTCAGATTGTAAACAGACGGATCAAGAAGTTGAGAAACAAAGAGATCCCGTTAGTGAAAGTCGACTGGCAAAACCATGGTGGCGTGTATGCAACTTGGGAAAGGGAAGATGACATGGCTAAAAGATATCCTGAACTGTTTCCACTGAATCCTGTTTTCTTCCAAAACGAAGGTAACTCGAGTTTAGAGGACTAAACTCTTTTTAAGGAAGGGAGACTGTAACAACCCTCATCACTGATCACTGATCGATTACTGATTACTGCTAAACTGAGACTGATTATGATTGGTAATTGAACTACTAAACTGACTGACAGGAATCTGAAACTGAATTGATTAAGTATATTTGTTATATTGCATTTCTACCTGTTGCCTGTTTGATTATCTGTTCATGTTTTTATGGTTAAATTGCAAATTGAAGGCCTTATTGGCGGCCGAATCCGAAATTGATCGATGTTCTTTGATCCTTAGAATTAATGTGATTTTATGGTGTATTTATCTGAAAACTGAATTGGTATGGTTAAATTAGATTAAATAACATTGTATTACAAAGTACATGTATTTACCAACATGCCATCCTTGGTGGCCCACTACCTCAACAATTGAACCATGTACACATTTAGACAAACATTTTTCTTCAGCCATTTTGAGAGTTCTAGCCGACCAAGAGTGAGTGAGGAAGAGAATTGAATTGTTCTAGAGAATTGGCTTGATAGACTTGAAGAGATTGTAGGAGATTTGCCTAATTGAACTTCTACACTTGTAATTGAAGATCTAGGTAAGGAATTCAACCTCTTAATTGTGTCTTTAAGTTGATTCTTGCATGGTTCATGTCTAATTGAGGAGCCAAGTCATGATTTAGTTCTAACATGTCGAATTATAGCTGAATTCATGCATGCATGCCTATATTATTGAATTTTGAGTTGATTCCATGGAAAATTGTCACATGCATGCTCATATTTATGTTAAGTCCATGATTTCATCTTGTTTTGAAAAGAGTTGGCTCCTTGGAGTATGTTTTGGAAGCTTGGAAGCTAGCTAAATTCATGCATGTCATGTTTGAAGATTTTTCATGAAAATTGGTTTGAAATTGGATTTATTTGAACCATCTTTGGGCTTTGATTTTTACAATTGAGCTTTGAATCATGCTAAACTATGAGTTTTGAAGTGTTTTCCAGGAAATGGGCCCAAAGGAATCGAATTTGATACATTTGTAGTTGAATTTAAGCTTGAGGTTCAAATCTAGGAATTCCAAATTTTGAACTCACGCTCGAGCGGGGTGACTGGCGCTCGAGCGTGGAAATCGTGCTCCCAGTATTTTGTTCTGTTTTTAGGTCAGCTCGAGCGGGGTAATTTACGCTCTAGCGGGACCTTGTGTTTTACGCTCGAGCGGGTGTCGAGCGCCCAGTCGAGCGTGAATTTTATCTATCCAGCACTTTTGATTGTTTTGAAGTAAGCTCGAGCGGTTGAGTCTGCGCTCGAGCGTAAACCTTTGTCTGCATGTCTGCTCGAGCGAATTAACCTACGCTCGAGCGGGACCTCTGTTTTCTGAAAATGCTTTTAAAGTGCATATTTGCATCCTCATTTCATCCTAGGCATTCTTAAGCCTAGTTTAAGGAATCTTAATGAGGGTATAGATGTAGAACCACACCGAGGCAAATTAGGGATTAAATTATCATCTTTCCCAACTGTGTAGCTTAGTGTGTGTTCAATTTGTAAACTGTGTAGGGTTGGCGACTGGGGACGCGCTCTAGCCTAACTATAGCCCAGAACTCTGTGAGTAACAACTGTGTAAAGATATGTTCAAAAATGATTATCTTCTGAACAATTGAACTGTACTGTTTCTGAATTGATACTGTTAATAGAATGAATGTATGTCCTCTATTCTGAACTATATTGTGGCATCCTTAGCAACTACTGTTACTAGTTGTTACTGTTACAGAGATCTTTGTCAGTTCCCTTGTTGGAACCACTACTGTTTACCGATTGATGGCCATCATTGACTGTACGGTCTTTCAAGACCTACTGTTTACTGTACTGTTATACTAATGAATGTTCCACATATGACTGTACTGACTGAATGACTGAAATACTGATTTAACGAACTGTTTTCATTACTGTAAGGGCATTCATTCTTAACCTCTTTATGCATTATGTTATTCACTGGGCTTTAGCTCACTATTTATATATATATATATATATATATATATAGGTGTACAGGCACCAGACCGGAGCTAGGAGCGTGGGTTAGACTCCCTTTTTGTCAAGCCAACCACTGTGCCTCACTACGAGGTTCCGGGCCTGCCAAGCTATGGCTTAGGGGTGTTTTAATTTCCCCCGTCTGTCTCTGTATCTATTTTGTAATAACTGTATAGACTAATAGCACTGTACTGTACTGTCTAATAGGGATTAGGTCCCTGTTCTGATCGACTGTAAATATTGTACATACTATTTTGTATTGTTCATGTATATACGTATGAAAAATCTTTTTGCATACAGACTCACAGCTCATTGGACACTGTTTATTTACTGTTTTATCTTCCGCCATGCCCCTGTACTCTGTATTACTGTCTTACTGTTAAGCAGGCCTTCGGTAATCTCGGATTACTGGCCGGTTACGGTGCTAAACCCATAGGGGCGGGTTTGGGTCGTGACAGCTGGACATCCCTCTCCTTACCTACATACATATAGAAAAAGAGTGAGCTAACAGCCAGTGAATAATACAAAAGTAAAGAGGTTAATAAATGAGATTCGTATATAAATAAATCATACTTGTACTTAATACATGCTAAACACAATTCTCATTCATAATAGACTTCAGCAAATCATAACGGAACGATCTCGAGTCCAATCCATTATACTCAGAATATATTAAAGCGACGAAACAACCTCTAGTCGAGCATATTCATATACAAAATGACCTTCAGTCCAATACATTCATATTCAAAATGACCTTTGGTCCAATACATTCTTAATCGAAACAACCTTTGGTCCAAAACATCCATTCATAATCGAAACGACCTTCAGTCCAACATATTCATTCATAATCGAAATGACCTTCGGTCCAACATATTAATACATGCATTGATAATAATGATCATGTTCACATTCGTATTCACATTCAAAATGACCTTCGGTCCACTCAATTCCTTATTCAAAATGACCTTTGGTCACTATGTTCACATTCATATTCATATTCAAAACAACCTTTGGTCTAATTAATCCCTTACTCAAAATGACCTTTGGTTCGTTTAACAAACATACAAAATGACTTTCGGTCCAATTCATATGTAAGATGACCTTAAGTCTATCTTATCAAACATTTTAAACGGCCTTAAACCCATTTTGTGTCCTTATCAATATACCAAATGGCCTTGGGCCCATTTCATATTCGTACAAAACAACATTCGGTCCAATCTTATACGTTCGTGCTCATCAATCACTTTTTCAAGCCATTTTCGAATCAAACAGGTAGAATACTCATTCATAATACAAATTCATGAGTTCAGAAAGCTTACCACATAGGTAGTATTTAGAAGTAACATACATGAAAATATCTTTACTAAGATATTACTCACAGTATTCAGTTGGCTGATTCGTCCTCAAAGTTGACCCTACACAATTCGTAACACATACAGAAATTGAGTCATAATACAATTCAATCCGTTCTCAAATTCGTTTATCTTTCTTAGGCTTCTTTCTAACTCTTTAGTTCATTTAAGAAGCTCAATATGTGACTAAGAATGCTCAAAAATGAAAAAAAAAAAATTGAAAATCGAAACATAAAATAACTTTTCAAAGTTTTCTAAAACAAGATACTTCGCTTGAGCGCAACATTGGTCGCTTAAATGAACGCCTTGGTCTACAAAAGTACTGGATGCTCTCATTCTACGCTCGAGCCAACTTTTTGGTCACTTGAGCCAAGACTAAAAATAAAGGGTGGTTGCTCAAACGGTCTTTTGGTCACTTGAGCCAACCTCCAATGTCTGCAAAAGTACTGGGAGCTCGAAATATATGCTTGAGCGATAGTTCCATCGCTTGAGCAAACTATTCGAATTCTGGAATTTTTAGAATACTATTTTGAGCTTTAAACACACATTCAAGGTTCCAAATTCATGCATGACTAACTCAAACATGCAAGAACACTCCCAAATACATATATTTAATGATGGTTTCAATCCATAGCTCAAAATTCCATGAATTCAATATAATTCAACCTTTTAACCTTATGTTTGAAGAACTATCTTTTATATCTTGCACCCATCGACTTTAAAACTTAGAATTAGACTCTAAAATATGGCAAATCATGCATGCATGTAAGACATAATTTCCATTTCATCATAATTTACAAGGGTCATGCTCACAATTGAAGAATCAAAACAAATTCATGCATGCATGCTCACATTGATCACAATTCCTACAATATTTGCTCAATTCACATACTTAACTACATATTCTTCTTGAATTCACATTTATGTGGCTTAAGTTCATGAGTTAGAGTTCAATTACTCACCTAGAGCCTTTAATTCTTCCAATCCTAGAAAGTTCTTAAGCCTATCTTCCCAAATCTTCAATCTCCAAGTCAATTTCTTCAAGTTCTCATTTTTCTCTCTCTAAAATGGTGTTCTCTCTCTCTCTAGTATATAATCTCAGCACATTAACGAAAAAGAGCTCAATTATGAGCCTAAGCACTAATCTCATCATATATATAGTGGGCGATTAATTAAGCTTGATTAAGGTTAAGCAATCTTACTTAAGTTTAATCAATTTAATCTAATCAATTTGATCCAAATAAATTTTGAATTAAATTTCACCATAGGTTCTAAAAATTATGCTAATCATAATAGAGCAGTCAATTTCGATTTCTGTGGCCTTTACGACCCTCAATTTCATATTATAACATAATATGGTACATATATCTCTACAATGGACATATATGAATTCAAAAACACATATAATCACATGATTAGCATCCAAATTCACATTAAGCACATAATCATAAATATAACTAAGGATTAACAGTATAATATGGAACGAGGTTGTCACATAGTTCATCTGAGGCTTCATCTTCAATTTGTGACTTTTCTTGGGCCATTAATAACTTTGCCATTTGAATAAGTTCATCACTGCTGGTTGACTTGGGCTTGGACTTGGATGATTTAGGTTTGGAAGGCATAGAGCTGGATGTTGGGCTTCCAAGTCTGACTATTGTAAGGGAAAGTGGGCTTTCTTTAGTGACTGTAGCAATTGGGTTCTGCTGTGAAGACTTAATCTTTGGGACTATAGGAACATGAATGCTGACTAGGAATTCATGTTTGACTTGTTCAATAATGTGATGGAGTTTGAATGAGTCCCACCATTTAACAAAATATTGTCAAATGACTATGTCTTTAGAAATACCATATTGCCATTTGAATATCCAAGGGACTTTGTATTTGGACATTAAAAGAAGCAATATAGAAAATTGACTCTTATGTTGACTAATTGGGTAAACTGAAGAAAAATAGTTGACTTGATCCATGAGGATGAAAGGGAGGAGTTCTGGGATGACACTATGTTGAGACCACCATCTCAGAAACCAAGAAGGGAATTCTGACCTGAATTTATGATCAAAAGAGAAAAACCAAGAATGACTAAACGACTCATTTTGATGCAAGAGGACTTAAAACCATGCATCAATGTAATCATAATAACTATATTGAATCGGATGATTAAGGAGGTCTCGTAGTAGAAAGTGAAAATCTCACTCATCAAGAGATATAATACTTTGAATATACAAAGAATGGTAAATGATTTTACTAGTATTGACTCAAACATAAATGGGTTTAATGACAATGAACTGGTGATGGTTGAAAATATCTTTGTAAAAAGAAATTGACTTGTCTGGATGGGAATGAGTAAAATGCCATCTAGAAGGGAAATATAATTTGACTAAATCAATGGGGTTATGGATATTTTTGTGGACTGGTTCTTTGTAGAAGAGGTTGGATGAGCAAGGTTTAAGAACATAATCTGTTCTTGGTGTTGATCTGTATGGATAATTTGGAGCCATGATTTGCCTTGATTGAGAAGCAAATGGGTCAGTTACAAAAGCAGAAGTGTAACTAGGTTTAGGAATAGTACCAAGAATTTGGTATCTATTTACTAAGTCCAGTGGTGTTGACTAGACAAAAAAAATAAAAAAATAAAATAAAGAAATAAAATAAAATAAATATTTAGAAAAAAAGCTAACTAAAAAGAAAAAAAATCAAAACAAAACTAGAATTTTTTTAGTAAATTTTTGTTTTTTGGATTTTTTCAAAGAAAAAAAAAATAGATCCTTTAACACTAGAATAGACTGGGAAAAGTAAATTTTTTTTGACAAATTTGATTTTTGTTTTTTAAATTTATAAAAGGCAAAATAATTTAAAAAGAAAAAGGCCATTTTTTTAAATAAAAAAAAATTGGGATCCCAATCAAGCAATACTATGGACTATATATATATAAAAAAGTATTATATAAAAAAATTGATAATTTTACGTTGCTTATGTAATGTGAAATAAGTCTTATATTAAATTATCGAGATATTTAGTCTAACATTCCTCTCAAACTTTTGGTAATGGAAAAAATTCACAATATATATATTTTTTGTAACTTAAGATCTTTTACCCGTTTTTGTACCACTAATCCACTCAACTCTCTCGCTCTCTGCCTCGTCAGTCATTCTCTCTCTTGACTCTCTCTCTCTCTCTCTCTCTCTCCCTCCCTCTCTCCATTCCTTGAATCATTTTCTCACTTTACCAATACTTATCGCAACATCATCATTCTTCAATTCCATCTTCATTGTATATAGTGGGCGATTAATTAAGCTTGATTAAGGTTAAGCAATCTTACTTAAGTTTAATCAATTTAATCTAATCAATTTGATCCAAATAAATTTTGAATTAAATTTCACCATAGGTTCTAAAAATTATGCTAATCATAATAGAGCAGTCAATTTCGATTTCTGTGGCCTTTACGACCCTCAATTTCATATTATAACATAATATGGTACATATATCTCTACAATGGACATATATGAATTCAAAAACACATATAATCACATGATTAGCATCCAAATTCACATTAAGCACATAATCATAAATATAACTAAGGATTAACAGTATAATATGGAACGAGGTTGTCACATAGTTCATCTGAGGCTTCATCTTCAATTTGTGACTTTTCTTGGGCCATTAATAACTTTGCCATTTGAATAAGTTCATCACTGCTGGTTGACTTGGGCTTGGACTTGGATGATTTAGGTTTGGAAGGCATAGAGCTGGATGTTGGGCTTCCAAGTCTGACTATTGTAAGGGAAAGTGGGCTTTCTTTAGTGACTGTAGCAATTGGGTTCTGCTGTGAAGACTTAATCTTTGGGACTATAGGAACATGAATGCTGACTAGGAATTCATGTTTGACTTGTTCAATAATGTGATGGAGTTTGAATGAGTCCCACCATTTAACAAAATATTGTCAAATGACTATGTCTTTAGAAATACCATATTGCCATTTGAATATCCAAGGGACTTTGTATTTGGACATTAAAAGAAGCAATATAGAAAATTGACTCTTATGTTGACTAATTGGGTAAACTGAAGAAAAATAGTTGACTTGATCCATGAGGATGAAAGGGAGGAGTTCTGGGATGACACTATGTTGAGACCACCATCTCAGAAACCAAGAAGGGAATTCTGACCTGAATTTATGATCAAAAGAGAAAAACCAAGAATGACTAAACGACTCATTTTGATGCAAGAGGACTTAAAACCATGCATCAATGTAATCATAATAACTATATTGAATCGGATGATTAAGGAGGTCTCGTAGTAGAAAGTGAAAATCTCACTCATCAAGAGATATAATACTTTGAATATACAAAGAATGGTAAATGATTTTACTAGTATTGACTCAAACATAAATGGGTTTAATGACAATGAACTGGTGATGGTTGAAAATATCTTTGTAAAAAGAAATTGACTTGTCTGGATGGGAATGAGTAAAATGCCATCTAGAAGGGAAATATAATTTGACTAAATCAATGGGGTTATGGATATTTTTGTGGACTGGTTCTTTGTAGAAGAGGTTGGATGAGCAAGGTTTAAGAACATAATCTGTTCTTGG
>NW_021024756.1:1910909-1943926 GCF_004153795.1 Camellia sinensis
AAAAGGAATAAAAGCATTACCAGCTAAAAAATTTAATTCTGAAGATAATGCAGCATTAGATTGGAATTTAGGAGATTTTTTAGGACAAAAGAGATTAGCCCCTCAAGATAATTTATTATACCAAAGAGCAGATGGAAATTATGCAGTAAGATTCACTCAATATACGTATGTAGCACCAGAAAAATCTGAAGATGATGAATTTAGTAGTATAGATAGGGAAGAAAATCAAGATAATCGTAGTGAAATAAATCAGCTTTATGTAATGACAGAGGAAAAAACAATATCACAAAATAAGATATATAATATTGATGAGATAGATTTAGAAAATTTCACCCTAACTGATATGAATAAGATACTAGACACTAGATATTATGAATATTTAGCCAGAGGAGATACCCATGATGAAACAGTGTCATTTTTAGACTAAGAATTTCATACTGAATATTTAGATGATATCATAGAAGATAAAATACATCCTAGCAAAATATTTAAAATACCAAAACAATCTAATTTAGAAGATACTTTTTATATGAACACAGAAAGCACTAGTAACCCACAACCAACTGTAGAAGATCCCATAGAACCAATACAGTATGCAGTAGGAGGAAGAAGGACATTAGCAAGTTCAAGACGTAGTAATGCAGACCCGAATAAAAGTTATAGATTTCATGGAAAATGTAAAAAACCAGATATGAGTATACAATTACAGCCAGCTAATAACCAAGGAACCCTTTTAGACTTAGTTAGATTCGACCCTCAGATATGGCAAGAAGTAATAGAAAGATGGGAAAAAGATGCGGTAAAGGCATGGATAAGTAATCCCTATGAAACAACTGATATGTGGGAATATATGGAGACACTTTTAGGAGATTCGGCTTTTAATATTTACTTAACATTTAAAGAAGAATATGAGGAGATAATTAGACAACTTAAAAGACTAGGAGATAACCCTTGAAATTTCACTAGCTTTATAAAAGAAATACTTATAGGATATGACCCTTCCAGACGAAATACTTACACCGAAAGCATAACATTAACTGAATTAGATCAGATGACATTAGGAAGTTGGAAATATGTTGTACCCTTTAGCAAAGAATATTTAGCCATAGCAGCCAGAACTGGAAAAAGTTTTGATGAAGAACCAGAACTGGAAAAAGTTTTGATGAAGAAATAGGAAATAAATATTTTAGAAAATTATCCGGAGAACTAGGAAGAGAAATAGAAAATAAATCGTCAATATATTATTAAACTTACCAGCCCAAATAGCCTTAGGAGAAGTAAAAATAAAAGGAACCTTAGGAATAGGACCTAGGATAGTTTTTACCTTCCATAGACTTAAAGAAAAATATATAGAAGTTAAAATACAGAAAAATTTGAAAAAACAAAATTATGATTTTTGTAGTGGCATAATATATACTACAAAAAATATGAAAAATATAGAAAAGAAAAATATTGGAAGAAAAAAATATAGAAAACCATGAAAAAAACATAAATTCATTAGAAAGAGTAGAACCTTTAATAGGATAAATTATAAGCGACTACCCAATGAAGAAAAAGATAAAAGAAAACAAAGATATGTTAGAAAACCCAACAGTAAAAAATGCAATTGCTTTATATGTGGAGAACCCAATCATTTTGCAAAAAACTGCCTCAAAAGATAAAGGCCTAATACTAATAAACAGATATAAAGACTACATATTATAGAAGACTTAGAAGAAGATATAGTTAGCATAAATAGTGATGATTCGGAAGTCTATAGCATAGTCAGTGATTATGAATATCAAATAGAAGCCATAAGTTCAGATAGTAATTCAGAAAGTGATATAGATATAGATAATCTTTTAGGACAACTCAACCAAGAAATAGGAACGACTCCTTCTCATGATACTTTTTTTATGCTGGAATGTAATGCAGATACTAAATGTCAGCATAATTTTCAAATAGGATTAGGATTTGATACCACTAGATACAGCTATTGTAATTGGTTTCCAGCTAGAGATAAACGAGCACAGTGTTTATTATGCAGTATAACTTATTATATAGTCTGTCTAGAAAAATTAAACATAACACATAAGATAACATTAGAAAATAACAGAGAGGATCATAGTATAGAAAGCAGAGAATTACATTTAACAATTAGAGACTTAGAATTATAAGTAAGGGAACTCAAGTTACAAATACGAGAGATAGCAGCTAAGACTAGTTTTGACATAGAATGTTTAGAACTAGAAAATAGACAGCTTAAATAGCAGCTAGAACAATTTCACAATAAATACCCTTTAAAAGATAAACTGATTGAAGAACATATGAATTCTTTAGAATTAGTCAACCTAGTTGATTCTCAACCCTTTAGTCAATACTCTCAAGCACAACCAGATAATACATATTTACCATTTAATTACCCGGTTATACCCAAACCAAATTTAGTCGAGATCTCTTGTGTAATCATATTTGTAGAAAAGACCCTTAGTATAGATGTCATGATAGGTACAGGAGCCAGTAAATCATATATTGAACAACACATAGTTCCATCAGAATGGAGCACAGCTTTAACAACCCCAGCTTTAGTCAGTATAGCCGATGGCACTAAACAGACATATACACATTGCATTAATGGCGCATAGATTAGTTTTCATCATCTAGGTTCTTAAGATCAGCATAAAGAATGGTTCCCATTACCTCAAGTTTGGATTGGGAATACACAACAAAATCATCCTTTCATCTTAGCACTTAACTTCATACTTAGTCTACAAGGTGGCATGTTTATCAGCCAACACAACATTAGTTTCTTCAAGCGAACTGTACATACACCAACAACTTATGCCCTTAGCACCATAGCCCTTTCATCAGAGTTGCGTGCGAAGCGTGGTGGTACGATAGGAGTAGATTCAATTCCTGCTAGTTTTTTTATTTCCTAGTAGAAATATTTTTCCCGAGCTAGCCCAAAAGTATATACCTGATGAGATAGCAAACACTTCTTTAGAAAATTTAGACATAGAAAACTATGAAGATTTTCAACAAACAGTTAACCTAAAATTAATTTTTGCAAAAATAGGAAAATTAAAGAAAAAACCAGTATACAGAAGAACATAAAATGATTTCGATGAGATAATAAGATTAGCTGAAACAACAGGGATTTTAGGAGAATAGCCCATGAAATATTGGGAAAGAAATAAAGTTTTTGCCAGTTTAGATATAAAAAATAAAGATTATAGGATTATCTCAGCACAAATAGACCATACGCCAGCAGATATAAAAGAATTTAGAATACAGATTAAGGAATTACTAGATTTAGCAGTAATTAGACCTAGTAATAGTCCGCATAGGAGCACTGCATTTATGGTTAGAAATCATGCAGAGATAAAAAGAGAAAAATCTAGAATGGTTATAAATTATAAAAGATTAAATGATAACGTAGAAGATGATAAATATAACATACCAAATAAAGATTAGCTCATAAACAGAATACAGACAACAAAAATATTTAGTAAATTTGATTGCAAGTCGGGATTTTGGTAGATAAAAATGAAAAAGGAAAGCATACCTTGGACAACCTTTTGTTGCCCACAGGGACATTATGAATGGCTAGTTATGCCTTTTGGACTAAAAAATGCACCTTCCATATTTCAGCGTAAGATGGATAGTATATTTAATAAATATAATTTTATACTGGTATACATAGATGGCATATTAGTATTCAGTCCAGATAAAAATAGTCACATAGATCATTTATACATAGCATTAGAAGAATTCATAAATAACGGAATAATAATTAGCAAGAAAAAGATGTTATTAAATAAGCCTCATATAGAATTTTTAGGAATGGAGTTAGGAGATGGAAAAATTAGGATACAACCTCACAGAGTTAAGAAAATTTTAGATTATCCAGATAAATTAGAAGATACAAAGCAACTTCAATCATTTTTAGGAATTTTAAATTATGCACGAATATATATTCCCAACCTTAGTAAAATAATAGGACCTCTATATAGTAAGACCATACCTACAGGACAAAAATATTTCAATCAACAAGATATAACCTGTGGGAGCCGAATTTTAAAGGAGGCATACTTTAACAGACAGGTATTGCCCGACTCTGTCCAGAACCATCAGGATGCCAAATATAAAAGGCAGATGGGCCGAATAGGTAGTGAGCTATGGAGCCGAGTAAATATGAACATAATGAGTGAAAAGTGGACCTGGCCCCGAGGACTAGGGAACGAGTATAAATAAAGGAATAGCAGACTGAGAAAGGTATGTGATAATTGTGGTGTTTAACTTAGAATACAAGTAATCTAGAACGAGAGACTGACTTGTCCGTCGGAGTGCTAATTCCAACACCCCCGACCGAAGTGTTTACTTCTTTTCAGGTGCCTATCGGTGGATCACGAACGTCCCCCAAGATCAGAAGAGTATTTCCAAAAACCGTATCCCCACAATTGGCGTCGTCTGTGGGAATACTCAAGCATATCCATGGTGGATGCGACGAAGGATCCTCCAATAGTCGCTGATGACACCACATAGATAAACGACTTCACTCCAACAAACACACACGGACCGGAGCCTAACCCAGTAAGACGCGCTTTGAACTTCGGTTCACCTTCGACTCCAGAACATGTGGCAATGCAGGCGATCATGGAGTAGGCAAAGCAAAATGAGCAACGGTTGGAGAACATGATCGCTGAGAACGAACATCTCCGTCAGGATTTGGCACTCGAGGTGGCAAAGTCCAAACAAGCCGTGCGCCAAGACCCGGAGCGACCTCTGAAAGCAGGTGGTCGACGACGACCTCGAGCCTGGCAACAAGACACTGATAGCGACTTCGACTCACTATCTCCGGAGCCCAAAAAGAAAGGACGACCTACAATTTCTAGCTCCTCTGAAGAGAGCCCACGTGTAAGGCATACGCGCAGAAGAAATGGCTTAGATGACGAGGGCCAACATGATCCTTTTGTGCGTCGGATCGCAAGGGCAATCTTGCCCAAAAAGTTTAAAGCTCCGTCATTTACTCTCTATGATGTCAAGTCAGACGCCACTGATCATATCCGCCACTACAAGCAAGCCATGACATTGCATGCAGATGACGAAGCCCTCATGTGCCGAATATTCCCCAGCAGTTTGGGACCACTAGCTGTCAGGTGGTATTACAAACTGGAGCCGACTTCGATCAAAACCTTCCACCAATTACAGAAGTCGTTCAGGGCCAGATTCATCACAAATGAGGTCCAGTCGAAACAAGCCGACTCTCTCTGGGCAATGCAAATCCTGTCAGGAGAGACGCTAAGAGCATATTCGGCACGATATTGGGAATGCTTTAATCTTGTAGATGATGCTTGCAATGACTCCATGGCCATCACTGCCTTCAAAATGGGACCACACCCAGATAGTGCCCTCTGCAGTTCCTTGACCAGAAGACCCCCTAAAACAGTCTGGGGGTTGATGAAGAAAGTAGAAGAATACTGCAAAGTAGAAGATGACGCTTTGGGGTTAAAGCCGGACATAGTACCACCAAAACGGCCCCCCCTGAGATTGCCCAGCCAATAAGTTTCGTACCTCCTCAAAGCCATGAATCATGCCAGCAGACTAAACGAGATAAGAAACGAGATTCTCACCGACCAAGCGATCAGTGCCCACACCGAACAAATGAGCAACTGCAAGTTGATAATAGGCGCACAAAGCGCGCCGACAAGAAATATACGGAGCTGTCAGATTCAATCAGCTCGGTTATGTCCCAAATCCAACATCTCCCGTTTTTTAAATGGCCATCCAAAATGGTGGGACCTCTCGACACGAGAAGACTGGACAAACGGTGTGAATATCACAAAGATCACGGTCATGATATGGACATCTTCTATGCTCTGAAAGACCACCTTGAGGAATTGGTGCAAGATGGTCGGCTTCAGCAACACGTACGAAAGAACGCAATCAAAACTGTTGCCCTTCGGCAGGATTCGCCTTCGCTCGGCATCATTCATATGATATACAACCTTCTAACGCCACTTACCGTACACGCAATTCAAGCCCGCCAGAAGCAACGCACACCATCGAAGTAGCTCCACGAAGCTCCGAGTATTATCTTCAACGATTCCAATCTTATCGGCATAACACTCTCCCATAGTGATCCATTGGGCATTGAGCTACACGTAAATCGATTCGTCGTTGAACGTGTCTTCATAGACCAAGGAAGCACTTCAGAGGTTATGTATTACAAAACCTTCGTCAAACTCAGTTTCAATCAATCAGACCTGTCTTCGGCTCCCCATCCATTGTTTGGCTTCAACGCGAATCCAGAGTATCCGTTGGGGAAGATCACACTACCCGTTCGAGCTGGCTCCCAAACGATGGATGTAGAATTCTTGGTCATCAAGCTCCCATCGCCGTATAATATCATAATGGGGCGAACTTGGTGGCATGCTATCCAAACCGTGCCTAGCACCTACCATTAGTTGCTGCGCTTTCTTACCCAACACGGTATTGAGCAAATCTGTGGTTCCCGGCACTCCGCACCAGCTTTCTGTCCCCCTCCTGAAATACCGAATCAAAACATCCTTGACTAACACGGTCATCATCGGAAGGATTCTATATCGGCTCAGAAATACGTTACGGCCCTAGAACTCGAGAATTGTCATTAAACCCGACTTGTGGGGAATGATCTCAGTTCTAAAATGATTCTCCATGTACATATTCCTCCTTTGTAAATGCAAGGATTCTTGTTGGGTAGATATAATCCCATCCACTGTAAAATCTAATTAAAAAGGGCATTCCGACCAAAAAGCCCCCTCGGCGCATGACACCGTTGGCCGATAAAGCCTCCGAATTCAGAGCGCCTTTCATGGATATCGCGATTGGCCAAGTAAAGCCTCCGGATTCGGAGCCCCCTCGGCGTATGACGCCGTTGGGCCGATAAAGCCTTCGGATTCGGAGCGCCCTTCGTGGATATCACAATTGGCCAAGTAAAGCCTCCAGATTCGGAGCCCCCTCGGCGCATGACGCCGTTGGGCTGATAAAGCCTCCGGATTCGGAGCGCTCTTTGTGGATATCACGATTAGCCAAATAAAGCCTTCGGATTCGGAGCCCCCACAACGTATGCCGCCGTTGGGCCGATAAAGCCTCCGGATTAGGAACCCCCTCGGCGCATGACGCCGTTGGGCCGATAAAGCCTCCGGATTCGGAGCGCCCTTCGTGGATATCACGATTGGCCAAATAAAGCCTCCGAATTCGGAGCCCCCTCGGTGCATGACGCCGTTGGACTGTTAAAGCCTCCAGATTCGGAGCACCTTTCGTAGATATCACGATTGGCCAAATAAAGCCTCCGGATTCAGAGCCCCCTCGGCGCATGACGCCGTTAGGCCAATAAAGCCTCCGGATTCGGAGCGCCCTTCGTGGATATCACGATTGGCCAAATAAAGCCTCCGAATTCGGAGCCCCCTCAGCGCATGACGCCGTTGGGCTGATAAAGCCTCCGGATATGGAGCCCTCTTGGCGCGTCACGCCGTTGGGCCAACAAAGTCTTCGGATTTGGAGCACCCTTCATGGATATCACGATTGGCCAAGTAAAGCCTCTGGATTCGGAGCCCCCTCGGTGCGTCACGCCGTTGGGCCAATATTCTCCGGATTCGGAGCGCCCTCGGCGCATAACGCCATTGGGTCAATAAGGCTTCCAAAGGCTGAATAACATTCCGAATTCGAAGCGCCCTCAGTGCACATCAGATCAGGGAAATGTAATTTGAGCCGGCACAATGGCATAAACGAAACAAAACGTGCCAACCCTCGAAATAAGATGCTTAACAAAAATTCACAATGAAATACAAACTTTTAAAATACAACATTATATTCGATTAAACAATAATTACAAAAACGCAATTCACGTTCGAGCATTACAAAGTCTACTTTCATACGGCATCACCTTCATTCTCACCCTTCTTAAATTTTGAAGGCGAAAGAGGGGAAGTGGTCGTGAAGGTACAGCGGCAACGCCGGATCGACGCCCGCTACCCGGAGAGCCTCCGTAGCTCGAAACTCTTTGATCTGATCGCGTTTGAACCCACAATGTTCACACCGGCGCGACAATCATCCTCAAGGTCGAGAGCCTTGACACCATAGACAATGTCAAGGCCAAGATCCAGGACAAGAAAGGAATTCCCCATGAAAATAGTAAAATTCAACGGTTGTAGCGCTACATTGGCCTCTTCCTTCCTTCGGGGTGATCTACTTTAACGACTTGGAGGTCGACGTTCTTCCCGCTCTTTGAACGCCCCACTCCTCGCACGGGTGGGTTCCTTGCTGTGATTCATTACAGTGTCAAGCTCAGCCAAGGTTCGAGCCCCTCTTCTGCTGTTGAAGAAAATTCCATTTGACATATTTGACATTCACATTTGTTTGCCCCATGCAACAAAGTTGTTTTAAAGCAAGTCTAAACACAGTAAGTGAAATTACTAGGGCGAAAAGTCCGAGGCAATCTATTTTTAATCATTGCGGTGACCCCGAAGCAACGTCATTAATACTGAACTCCAAAAGACAGATGCCGATAGATGTTCGCCATAGCCATTCCATGTACTAATTTTTGGCTTTTTTGAGTTAAAATAGACTAATTATGGCAATTAAAGATGGGATGACAGTTTCCGGATTCGAAGCCCCTGGAGCATGGCACGTTTGGGCCAATTAAGCCTCCGAATTTGAAACCTCATCGACGCATCACGCCGACCGATACAAGTCTCCGAATTCGGAGCCTAATCGGCGGAGCGATCATGACAAGCCGGCACGTAATCGTTCGGAATTAAATGACTACTTGAGCCAGACAATGTTTGTACAATGAAAACATATGCAAACACGTGTGTGCCGAATGTAGATTACAATGAAACATTTAAAATAGGACGTTTTATTCAATCAGGCAACAATTACACAATTACATAGTATTTTTATACGGCGTCGTCCTCATCCTCACTCTTCTCGACTTCAAAAGCAGAACATGGAAAATGATTACGTTGGTAGAGTGGCAGTGCCGAATCAATTCCCGACGCCTGGAGAGCTTCCGTGGCTTGAGATGCCCTGATCCAACCGTGTTTAAAGCCACGATTCTCACATCGACAAACTTCTTCGGTGAGCTTCTCTTTGGTCTTTTGAATTCCGACCAGTCGGCCGTCATGAAAGCCCTTTTCGTAGGCCACGTTTCTCGTAGTCTCGATTGCAAACATGCTCGCCATATTACAATCGGCGATCGCATCACTAATCAGCCTTTGAGTAACCCTCTCTGTGGCAACCGAGTTGGGGGGTACGGCTGATTGGGGTGACGCAAGCTTGTTTTTCCTCAGCTCGCGCTCAGCCTTTTCGGCGTGAGCTTCTAACTTCCGAATGCATTCGTCTCTCTGTTCTATGTCCCGACCAGCGGCGCGGAGACGTATACCGATCTCATAAGCCGTGTAAAGTCCCCTCACCACCCCGTGAACGCCTTCACGAAACACTTCGAAGTCCGAACGGCTTACCATCGACTGCTGAACATTGGATGGAAAAATCTGTCGAGCAAACTCAACTGCCACATTTGGGTCTCGAATGATGGAATCCGCCTCCGTCATCGGTCTGTTATCCATGAAGACTGCAAAACTCAATGGGCGAGGAGTTGCGTCGGATTCCCTTCCAGGATGAGATTGAAGAGACTTATGCTGTGGCTAACTATCCCTCCTAGGTGATCTACTTCGACGTCGAGGAGATTGGTGTCTCTCCTAACCCCACGACGTCCTACCGCCCGTGTGTGACGGTTCACCGCTTCGATTCATGGCACCTCTCGGCTCAGCTAGCGTCTTCGCTTGACCTCTGCTGTTGAAGAAAAGCTTATTTGACATTCGCACTTGTTTCGCCTTCCTCAAAAAGTGGGACTGAGATGCTCATTTAGCACGTAAATAGGACCCTCGTTCACGAAGTACACGCCCATTTATTCCCTACAAGGGCATCATCTTTGAGGCTACCTCATTAATAATGAAGCGTGAATAGCCCATCCGGTACCGTCCTGTATGTCCCAATCGCCCCAATCGCCGACTGAACCAAGCCCCAATCGCCCCATCAACCGTTGATATACGGCGTTCTCGGTTCATGAACCATCTGAGGCAAGGGCAGATTCATCAATCTATACGGCTCGAGTTCCCCAGCCGTTCCACGAATCGATTTATCTGAGCACTAGTCTTGAATTCATTTTGTTTCTGACTAAATCAGATCAATATATACGGCTCGATTTCCCCAGCCGTTCCACGAATTGATTCTTATGTGCAAAATTTATTACGTTTTATTCGGCGTTCTACGTTCGTGAACCAGCTCGGATAAGGGCAGATTTATCAATCTATACGGCTCGAGTGCCCCAGCCGTTCCACGAATCGATTTATCTGAGTACTAGTCTTGAATTCATTTTGTTTCTGACTAAATCAGATCAATATATACGGCTCGAGTGCCCCAGCCGTTCCACGAATCGACTCTTACGTACAAAATTTATTACGTTTTATTCGGTGTTCTACGTTCGTGAACCAGCTGGGGCAAGGGCAGATTCATCAATCTATACGGCTCGAGTGCCACAGCTAGTCCACGAATCGATTTATCTGAGCACTAGTCTTGAATTCATTTTGTTTCTGACTAAATCAGATCCCTAATTTTAATCGGCCGTTAAGTCTGTCGTCTCACGCATGCTTGACATTTTGTTCTAACTGTTGACTCTCCTAACTATACGCTCATATAACAGACAATTCGAAAAATAACTTGAGAGCATATAAAATTTTCATTCATAAACTGGGCGCTGGCAGCGGACATTTTACATATGAAAATCCAAAAAATGTACATTGAATATACTTAATAAATCTAGAATGTCTCCCAGATCAATCCTCGGGATCAGACTCAAGTGGCTCAACGTCCACTTGCTCGTATGGAATTGGCACGGCCAATGTAGCTCCAATGGCAGGAAGGGCTTTGAGCCATCCATGTTTGAATCCCCGATTTTCGAATTTGGGGACTTCGTCTACGTATTCCTTGAAGGCGGTGCTCTTCCCAGCCTCAAGCACCGTAGAAACTTAGGATTCGGCTTTTTCCTTGGCCGCCTTTAACTCCTTTAACTCAGCCTCTGCCTTGGCAAGCGCCTCATTGGCTAACTCGAGCGATTCCTCGCTCGCGTTCGCCCTATCCTTGGCTTTGGATTTGAGCTGGTCAGCAATCTGAGCCCTTTCCATTTCCGCTTCTGCTCGCGCATTTTCCGTAGCGGCCTTCATCGCCTCGAACTCGGCCCTGCTCCTTTCACCTTCAACTTCAGACTTTAAGCGGCCAATTCTTTCAGTGGCATCATGCTGTCGGCGGCCTAGTTTGGCTATCTTTCCAACCGTCTGCAAAACAAATCGGGATCATCACATCAAGCAATATAGTGTGCAAACCAAATCAAACGAGCAGAAAAGAGAATATCGTATACATACCAGAAGGGCAGACTGGGCAGCGAACGCTATAAGCTCCAAATCTGGCTCTTCTTGAAAGGTGGCCATATTAGCCGGCAGTGAAATTGAGGCGGCCAAGCTCAATGCTACGGCCGGATCCTTTATGACGAATGCGTCATTAGAGATTAGCATGTTTTTGATCTTTAGTTGAACAACAAAAGGAACCACGTCAGATTCCTCTAAACGAGGCCTTTTGCCAACAAGACTATATTCCGAGTCTGCGTCTCCCTCGGCATTACGTTTTTCACCCCGTTCTTTACGAACCAGTCGTTCTTCCGTGACCTGCTGTTCGGCCTCCCTCTTTGTCTCATCCAAAATGATTTGAGTCGTTTCTTCCGCAGTAACGGGTTGTAAAGATTCAACCGGAACAAGCTTAGAACGAGTGGCCTCTGCCTTCTTTCAAGCGGCCATTCGCTCGGCATTTCTCTTTCTCGCTATCTGCGTGAGATTTTCCCCAGCCATGCCTTCAGAAAAATCGCTGGGCAGGTCCCCCAAATCCGTAAAAATGTCTTTGAAAGAAAACTCTACCTGACCCAAAATGGACGGTGAGTTAGGCTGGTTAAGACCGGCAGTTTCAAATGTTGATTTCAGAGCTTCATCGACCTCTTCGGCCTCGGTAATGAACTCCCTGGTTGATTCGACGACCACCTCGACTTCTGGCTCTAAGTCTTGCTCCAAATTGGAAGTCTCGAGACCAATCTGTCTCAGGGACTTGAAGCTGGGGAAGATAAGAGCCGAATGGTGTTGTTCAACGGTTGGGATCGGAATGTTGTCAGCGACCGAGAACGTAGTATAGGTAGGCTCGTACCTCAGAAGAATATGGGCGGCTCTGCCTTGTTTCTGTACGTTTGGACGACCAAAATACTTTAGCGCAGTCTTAATGTCCGAAAGTACTGCGTCGTCAACCGAGGTCAGAACCCTCTTCAACTTATTGCCTGCAAAAACGGAGGATTATATTTGGAGTAGAAGCCGAATAAAAGAAAGTTCAACAAATAAGGAATCACACGGCAACCTGGTTCACCCCTCCGTCTGGGAATAGGGTCCAGGCGATCTTCGCCTTCGTCAAATTCCCAGTTGCCCTGAACATTGACCATTACATTATCAACTCGTTTGCCAGAGCTGGCAAGCATGGGTACCAAGTGATGGTCGGTGTCCCTGGCCCTAAGAAAGTAATGCCCGAGCCGACCAGAGGATTTGGCTAAAGCGTAGCAATGCTGAATCGTAGGAATGCCCAATTTGATCCTGAGGCATCGGTTCAATTCAACAATTCCCATTACGATTCGAAAGAAATTCATATTGAGTTGCGAGGGAATCAGATCCCAGTGGCGGAGGACGGCCCTAAGAAATAGATGTAGGGGAAAGCAAACGCCACCCTCCGCAATGGACAGGAGAGGGAACACGATTGTATTTGGGTCATCCCTCTCCATATCTAGGGAACTCTCCGTTACTAGAGATAGATGAACATCATCAGGAATAGAGAAATGTTTTCGGAACCCAGAAATTCGACCCTCAGAGAGGAGGTCTTTCAAATGCTTAGCCATTCTAGAGAGAACTCAAGGATATTCTAAAGCAAAAAATAAATATGGAAAATAGGATTGCAAAGAAAAGAGAAGCATGAATGAGGCGGGAAGGCGTTACAGTGACCGAAAAGCATGTACGTGTCCTGATATGCATCGGGCAGAGGATTAACCGCCGAATTTCTGTTTTCCCAAATCAGGAACCAAACACGTCGACTAACTGATGCTAGAAGGGTGTTTGGGGGGCAATTGTGGGAGCCAAATTTTAAAGGAGGCATACTTTAACAGACAGGTATTGCCCGGCTCTGTCCAGAACCATCAGAATGCTGAATATAAAGGGCAGATGGGCCGAATAGGTACTGAGCTATGGAGCCGAGTAAATATGAACATAATGAGCGAAAAGTGGACCTGGCCCCGAGGACCAGGGAACGAGTATAAATAAAGGAATAGCAGACTGAGAAAGGTATGTGATAATTGTGGTGTTTAACTTAGAATACAAGTAATCTAGAACGAGAGACTAACTTATCCGTCGGGTGCTAATTCCGGCACCCCGACCGAAGTGTTTCCTTCCTTTTAGGTGCCTATCAGTGGATCACGAGCATCCCCCAGGATCAGAAGAGTATTTCCAAAAACAGTATCCCCACATAACCCTAGTTAGAAAAATTAAAGACATTTGTAGAAATTTACCAGACCTACAACTTCCCTTATAATCAGAATATATAGTCGTAGAAACAGATGTAAGTCAATTAGGATGGGGAACAATATTATTAGCTAAACCTAGTAAGTATGATAGTAAAAATAAAGAACGTATTTGTAGATATAGTTCTGGAAAATTTAAAGAGAAAGACACGACCATGACTAGCCTAGATTTTGAAATATTAGGAGTAGTGTATGTAATAAACAAATTTAGATTATTTTTGCACAAACCCTTTACAATTAGAACTAACTGTGAAGCTATAGTTAGATTTCATAATAAACTTAACGAGCGCAAATTAAGTCGTAGAAGACGGGCAAAATTTTTAGATTGTATAGTAGGACAAGGATATAAAGTAGAATTTGAACACATTAAAGGGAGTGATAATAGGTTAACAGATTGGTTAAGTTGGAAAATTTATCTAGAAAAAGAAAATAACCAGTTTAATTTTTGTGCAGATAATGGAGAACAGCAAAACCATGAACTTTGGGGGATTTTCTCTTCCCATTCATGAAGGCAGAAACAAGTTCCGACCTTTAACAGGAATTGAGTTAGACCCAGTTCAACAGTGTCTTCTAGATAACCTTTGGAACAGTCAGAACCACCCAGCTAAACGCCTGTTAGCCCTAAACTCTCTTAGTATATATTTTTCAAAAATCCAAAATAAACCTTTGTCTAAAAGTTTTTCTTTTTATGTAGTAGCTAAAGAAACCAAGCCTGGTATCTACCATGACTGGATAGAAGTTGAACCCTTACTTAAAAAATTTTCCATACCTCAGTATAAAGGATTTTATGATTTTTAGTCAGCCAGTACCTATGCTCGAAGACAAATAGAAACCAGTTACTTTATCAGTCACATAGCTAAAGATTACCTGGACACATTGAGCAAGATGCGGTCAACTATTCTTGCTTCTAGTGGAGTTCCAGTTAGCCAGATAATTGGAAGTAGTAGTTCTAACCCTCAGATAGATTCTCAAAATTCTCTCCAGATGTGCAGACATTGTGAAGGCCTTACCAGAAATTTCAAGAAAATTATGGATAAAGGCAAAAGAGTCAGTGAAGAGCTAGACCAGCTCCGAGACGGAAGAAAAACAATTGAGAGCAACCATTCGAACCCTAACCAACCAGCTTAAAAAATTAGCTCCAGGAAAAACAACTGCCCCCTTTCCTGACCAAGAAATCAGACAACTCACCTGTAAGGAATTTGATCAATTGAGTGCTAGAATGTATTTCTTCAGACATTCTATCATTCGATCTCTTTGTGAGAAAAGCCAAGTAATAGAAGACCTAAAACCCTATATATATAACTTAGCCGAAGATAGCAGAAATGGCGAGTTAGTCACCATACAATAGTTTCTTCAGGACCTCTCCATAGCAGGAGTTGAATGCCTGGCATAGCCTATCAATGGACCTATCTCTATGAAGATGAAGAACAGCCCTGCTTAGAAGAAGAAAAGTGTAATAAAAGGTCAGAACATTTTGGTTGATGCCAGTGTAATTTAGATTTCAGCATCTGCCTTTGCCAGATAAATCATAGCCACATTCGAACCATTGGAGATAGAGCTTAGGGGCAAAATGCGTTATCTAATAGCCTCACAATTGTTAGATTATGGCTTTGCTTCTAGAATAATTTTCTCAGGCCCAGATCAGACAGATAGCTTTGGAAATAAACTTGCTCATGCAGTACTTTGTGTAATGGAAGAGTATCATCCATTTATAGAAGCAATAATTGATAGCAAACCACCAGAGTGGAAAGGAATATGGTGCAATCCAGCCAAGCATAAAATGTACCTCAGAGGAATCTCGACTTTCCCAGGATACCCAGGACTTCTCAATAGGAGACCCTGGCCATACAGAAGATTTCCACTCAGAGAACAACTCAATAAATGGAGGAAATTTGCTAACAATCCTCTATTAGCATATAATGGAAATTATGGACGTCTAGTCTGTGAAGATAGAAATTAGAAGATATTTTGTAATTTAGCTAGCCCAAGATATCCCTTCAGCAAAGAGACATTCGTTGATGAAAGTCAGTATCCCAACTATCAGCATAGTGTCTCTCATGAGTCACCAGTAATGGGAGAAAATGACCAAGAATGGCACGATGAACCAACTCTTAGCAGCAGACCTGGACGATCTCTCAGATAGAATGTATGGATAAAAAAAAATAAAATAAAATAAAACTTAGTGCACCTCAAAATTAAGACTCTTATCATTTAACTAGCACATAATATTTAATAAATATATATAATTGCTTGCTAGTGGTAATTGTTAGGATTGTTAATCCTAATCTTTGTTGCATGTAATTTGGCAATTACCGAGACAAAGTTGACAAAATTGTTTCTTAGTTGGTTTTCTTCATTTCTTATCTTCTTGATGTTATAAAATGAAAATTTTTAGTTTTGGTGGCTCAAAGATGATAGATTGGTAATGTTGGCTACAAGATTTGTTGGTTAAACACTACAATAAATTTGGGTTTTTACGGCACCAAGTACATGTCGTGGATACGATTCTACGACGTGCAATGTAAAGCCGTGTTACGACCAGTTATGAAAAGTCATTTACTTCAACAGCATGCCGTAGTACGTCGTTAAAAACCTTTTAACAGCGAATTTTGAGTTGTATTTGATTTTTCTACAACTATTTTTGTACGCCGTTAAAAACCCTTTAACATCGAATCTTGTGCGTCATGTTTGATTTTTCTACTACTACTTTTTTACGCTGTTAATTGTTGGGACAAATCATAACTCTCATTGTTCGTCGTAAAATATATAATATAACGACCTATTATACCTGCTGTAGAATATGCAGTATTTTTTTTTTTTTTTTAAATTTAGTAGGCCGTATTTGACTTGTTCTATACAATGTAACAAACATTACAAAGAAACTTCACGAAATATCAATCAACTACCAAAATATTGTTTCAAGCATAAAAAAGAAATTATATCCATAAGTTATGAATATTCAATAATTGTCCATACATTTCAAATGTTGTTCATATCCTGCTCTTACTCCATTTCACCTGTTCAATACAATCTCAAGAAAATATTGCAAATTCATTCTAACAAGCTTGACGGAACATATGTATATGTAAGCATCAATCACACAAATATGATTTTAAACCTTAAAACATATCCATTGGTTCTAATTACACATCCAAAAACTATCAGTAGATCCTAAACATTTAAAAACTATACACAAGTTCTAAACCTCTAAAACCTATTCATATCTAGGTTTTAAACATCCAAAAATTATCCAAAGTGCATTGAATTCCACTTTCCAGTTTTGTGGATCTCTACTAACTTCATTCGTCTTCATTATCTATTTCCACATAGCAATAGAGAAAGGACAACATAAAAAAAATAAGGGTTGATATCTTCTTATTGACTGCAAATTTGGCAATTTCACTCTATCATCATTCCCCGTTCCAAGAGTTCATCAAGACATTCCCAGCACCCCTGCACTACATGTGAATAGATTTCATAATTTAATTTTATTCAAGGTTCAAAATTTAAATCATTAAGTAGTGATGTTGATGGAAAAATAATAACCTACAAAATACCATTTCTAAACAATAGAGAACAAAGCACATTCTTGAACACAATACAAAAATAAGATTAAAAATCAGAGAAAATCTTGTCAATTTGAAGAATAATTCTAAGTTACTCAAAAGCAGAACAATCCCATCATTAAGTATATAAATTCTTCTCAAAACCTACATTTTGACTCCTATTTCAAGAAAACAAATTTTTATCATTCTAATTAAAAGATCTCCATCAATCATCAAGAACTAAAACTGTCTATATAAACTCAACAAGTAATGCAGCTTACAGAGCTCACCTTGAGGTCGCAGCCCTTTTCGCTGAAGCCCGGCTAGCCATTACTTTTTTGGTAGGGCTAAAAAATATAAAAGATAGCAAAAGTAAATGGGAGCAAATATATCAGTTATGCACATATGAAACAAACAGGTGTTGGTTGCTCAAGAATGTTCATAGGAAATGCCAAACATGAAAATAGAAATCAATAAGCATTAAGCATCACATATAGATGTGACAAACATCATTTGTAAATTGTCCAAGAAAGAATGGAGCTAAACACCTCTTTCTACAAGCTCCACTTGTAGCTGCAGTCTTAATATCCTTTGAACTGGAATCCCCCTTTCTGTTTCTTAAGCACAAGAGACCTAATCAGTATGTTTGTTTGGTTTGTCTTTATCAGCTAGTCCTCTAGACAAACAAAAGGGAAGCATAAGATCTTATAGTTTCAGATATAAATGAATCTTAAACCAAACTCCATGTTGTGGAAAAGCAGTCACAACATACATTGAACATTAAATGTCAAAATGGCAAGACATACCAATGTACCATAATAAATGTAAACAAGGGAAAAAAATTCAAGTTGTCGTACTAAGGGATTACAAACATGTAGACTTAAAAAAGAATCTACAGTCCATTTCCTCGATCATTTGGTCAACAACCTAAGAATATAAGCACTATAAGATGCACTGCTTTCATCAAATGCCAAGCTAAGCAAAAAATTTATCATGAAGAAAAATGCAAGCAACCAACCTTAGCCCAGATCAAACACAAATGAAAGGAAAACAAAAGATGCAGCAAACTAATGCAATGGCAAAGGAATGCCTAAATGAATTTGAACTAAAATATCATATGAAGACATAGCAAAAAACACAATGATGAAACACAAATCCTAGCCTTCAAAATTAAAACAAAAATTAAAAAAAGAAACAAATTCACTGATAAGTCAATAATGCTACACTAAACAAACTGAAAAGAACACATGATCTATTGCATGGTCTAATACCATATTAAATAAATTTGTCTCTCTTTAAAAATTTAAACTTTTAGATGAATTGATGATCGAGAATTCAATCGCCAACTAGTATCATGTGGTTCTTTAAAGCAAACTTCTCATGTTGAACATTTGCTGACTTTAAAAACACATTAAACACACATTGCTTAATTTATTAATATAGTGGGTAAAAGAAAGAGAATTTTTAATAAAATAGAGTAAAATGGAGACTCTAATGAATAGTATATGTATATTTAAAAAGATTGTTATATAAAACAAAAAATAGTTTTTGGAGTATAAGTTAGAAACCTTATACTGTAACAGCTATACTTAATCACATAGGGTTTGAAGTTTAAAAAACTTTGAGACAAAACTCACCAAGCCACAAACCATTCTCTGTAGTGCATCCAAGTCAAAGCCAATTTGAGAAAGATCACCACGAGCATCAGTACTTGTTTCAGAAGTCAAAACTTCTTTTTATGCTATTACTGAGTCAATTTTAAATCATAATTAGATTCATTGATTTGCCTCTTTATAATCATGAAAAGCTGATCCATATTATTTCTCCCAATCCCACTCAAAGTCAAAAGTTGCTTTTCAAATACTCTATTCTATGCTATGCAGTATACCCTAAGGGAAAAAACCCGTTTCCGTATGTACCTCTATTCTTAATAAACTTTGATATTTCCACTTGCTCATCAAGTTTTCCATCCAAGTTCTTAATTTGCGGTTTCAAGTGCCTGTTTGTTGCCTGATCCCAGAAAAAACAAAAAAATTCCACTCACATTTGCTAAAAATCCCCCCTCAAAAAAATAGAACAAAAATAATACAAACACTTTGACACAAATCAAAGATACAATTGTCTTTTCCTCATTTTGGTTTTTTTATTTTTTATTTTTTATAAGCCTTCTTCTCATATTGGTTTCCATACTGCAACTCAAACCCTACAATTCAAAGTTTAGGGAAAAAAAAGAAAAGAAAGCATCAAGCTGAAAGATAGTAATAATACTGATCTCTTATGTGTAAAGACTTTCACTAGATTTATCTCTCTTTCTCTCTCTCTCTCTCTCTCTCTCTCTCTCACACACACACACACACACACACACACACACAACATTTAAGTTGCATCACTTAAGACACCTACCAAACATCCTAGAAGATCACTTATTTTCCTGCTCTAGTATATATCAAGGTTCTGAAAAGCGGTATAGACACCTCATTTTGACCGGCCTTAAGACTTGAGCGCTTTCTTTTGATTACCCGATGATGATAATTAGAATGTGTTTCTCACAGAATCCTCAGTAAGAGAGATGGAATTTGAACTTTAATCCCAACCTTCACCATTATGGTCAAATTGTTTTAAAATACTAAATATTTCATTAATTTAGTATTTTTGTAATTTTGCATAATTTTATGTATTTTTATTTTTTAAAATCACAAAACAACAAAAATTATTATGGTGGGAGGAAAACAATATTTATGACTAGTGGATGGCACGATAGAGGGTGTGAGAGCTTGTTTGGGGAGATATTTTGGACTATAATAGTTATATAAAATAAAATAAGTTATTTTAATTAAATAGGATAAAATATCACATCTAATCCATAATTATTTAATTTTTTCTCTTACCAAAGTTTAAAAAAATTAAAAAATTTATCTGAAACGAGACTTTTTAGTTATAGACTAAAAATAATCAAAAAGTTATAAAGTCAAAATACTAACCTATATCTCAAACGAAGATCTGAAGATGGTGGTGGCGTGTGGTAAGACTAAGAAGTGAAATGGGTAAGGAGAAGAGAGTGAGAGAAGAGAGAGAATCCATTAATCATTTCAAACTTGAGCCAAAACACTTCCAAGCTTCCATAACTACTGAAATTCCTCATTTCCATACACCAAAACCACTCCAAAAATTCTGATATAGCCAAAGATCAATTGCCTTAATCATAAGGAAGAGTGTTTAGTAATTGAAAGTGAGAAAAACTAGAGAGTTAGCTACTTTTCATACCATAAACTCCATAAACTCCATAATTTCGAATTGAGGATTTGAGAACACACTTTCTACACTCGAGGGTGATCAAAAGAAAGTTTGAGAACTAAGAAGTTCATCATTTCCTTGGAAAGTGAATTTCACAAACCTTTCATTTTCTTGCATTTCTTATCTATTTTGCTCTTTTGCTTCGATTTATTGTTATATTTTATACTGTCGTAATCTAATTGAAAGTGGTGAATTGAAGTCCCATATATGTTATTTTTAGCACGAGAAAGAGACCTTACATGCTGAATGGTTGAATCTCTTTGGAGGTTCATTACCAGGGCATTACTTCTCTCTCATGCCAAGAACAACTCCTTGTTTGGCACTTCTCTTATTTTAGTGGACATAACTCTCATTTTTTGACTAAAATGACTAAAGAATGGCAAGACAATTAAAAACGCTAATAAAATTGGACTAAAAGAGGCACAAGATAATAAAATTGAGTTGAGTTCAATCAAACGTCATATTGAACCCATTTTCTTTTTATTTCAACTTATTTTGCTCTTTTGCTTTGATTTCTTGTCATATTACATATTGTTGTAAACTAATTGAAAGTGGTGAGTTGAGACTTCCATAGATATTATTGTTGAAATCTAAGGGGTCTTTTGAGAATTGGGTTATAATCCACTTCTCAGATTATAATCCACTTTCCTCTCTCACAAAAAACTGATTATAATCAGCTTCTAATCAGCTTTTAACCAAAAAGTTAATTATAACTATCTTTCCAAAATAGCCTTAAGAAAATAGAATTTGACCGAGCCGATCGAGCTACCCAGTCCGTTAGTTGGCAGGGTAGCCACCTAAAAATACACCAGCGCGCCTGCAACCTCTAGGCAAAATCGGTCAGCCTTCTGACAACCTCCAATGGTCTTTGAAGCGCTTGAAGCTGCTATTTTATCATGTTTATTTCATTTTGAGTGTTTATGAGGATTTTTTTATATTATGTTGTAATATTTATTCATCTCCTTCGGATTTGTAATATTTAAAATGTCATAATAATTCCCCCACCCCACTTCTTTCTATCCCGTTCTTTTACTTGCTTTCTTTATGTGTGAATACGCATCATATTTTGGCTTTCTTTATCCATGCTTTGCATCCATGTTTCCTGCATCTTGATTCGGCTAAGTTTGCATTTGTGGATTTAATCAATTCCTATGTGATTATGTGCTCTACTTCATGTTTTGAGATGATTCACATGTCATATCTTAGAAGCCGAATCTTTAGTTGCATCTCGTGAGTGAATTGCATTAGGATTTTGTATATAAGATCATGCATGCTTTATTAACTTTGTTTTGTAGCTGTTTGAGGGACGTCGATAAATATGTAAGTTTTTATGCTTTAGCATCCCGTTTGTGTGCGTTTTTCTTAATATGTTTAAGCATCCTACCATGTGGCTATTTGCTTGCTTGATATAACTGTATGAATGCCAGTGGATGGAGGTTGTGTCGCTTAATTTGGAATAGTGTTGATTTTCATGCTTGTAAACTCAATTTATTTGCGTTGTACATCTCCTAAACTCTTTCAAAACTACATGAAATCAAATTATTCCAAAATAAATGACATAATCTATACTTGTATGCTTCACATAGTAAATTTTAGGATTTATTAAACAATTGAAATAGGAACATATAAAGTAAATAAAATTCATATCATGGTTTAGTAGAGGCCGATCTTTGATCGGTGAGCGGGGGTGCTCATTATTGACCTTCCCCTCTCATACCTAAGATTCCGAGCCAAGCATCTTTGGTTACGACAAATAGTGGCCTTGGCACGAGTCATGGATTTCCTAATTTTTTCAAAATAAATATTAGGTGGCGACTCTGAGATCTGATGACGTAGTCCATTTCTGACAAAAGTTTTGCAATAAAATGGATTTTCTAAAAGTTGCCAAATCTGGACTTTCATCTATGTTTCACATTGCACTCGTGAGACTAGATCAAAGAGATCTCGGGAGTTTGAACTGTTTAACAACTACGGGTACCCCCCGGGCATGTTACAGTTTTGGCGACTCTGCTGGGGATTTTATGAAACCTTGACTCGAACTCCATGATATGACTTTTATTTTCAATTATATGCTTATTGCATGGCATGCATTGGTGCACTTAAAGTTCTTGTGTTGCCCAGATACTGGTGGGAGCACAGGAAAGCTTTTTGTGATACTACACCTATCTTTACGTTACCTTAGAGGCCTCGTGTTGTAACCTTTTAACTTCTGTCAAAAAAGAAGCTCTGCTATGTAGCGCTGCTATCTAGCGTTGCTATTTAAGGTTCTCAGACTCCGAAGAGAGACTATTTGACTCTTCTGATTTCCTGGGATCTTTATTGGTTATGACCCAAAAGACTCTTTGGTAACGTCACCTTGACTTCAACCCCTAGAGTAGAGCTAACCTTGTGCATATAATGAGCTATAGTACCTTCCAAAATTAGGACAGGATGTTCTCCCATTTCTAGGATGTATGATGCCGCTTGTTTGAATAGTGAAACCCTAGATCATTTCAAAGTGAGGACAGTAACCCTAGCCCCCATAGGGGTGTTTGTTCTATTTCCTGCTATGTGTTATGTGCAATGTATGGGAATTCTCAGATTCAGATGAGTGGTTCAGTCATTTCAGTTTGTGGGGTTGAGTTCAGTTTTTAACATGAGTTAGCAGTAATCAGTTGAGCTGGGATGCTAATGAAATTCTGATTTGGGGTCTAGTTTGTGAGGTTGAGTCCAGAAATCAAATGTAACTACAAACCCTCTCCCGGCCCACAATCAAGTTCTCTCACCTCAAAATCTAAACCTAATCCATACACTGGCCATCCCCTACGACCCCAGCGTATATATTACCCCTTCCCACCTACCAAGACCAACGTTGTTCATTCTTCAAAGCATAGATTTGTGCATGATGGACACGCCCACACTTCAACCTAAGCTTGTGGTGGTGACAGTTGCAGTAGAAGGAAGGCTAGCCTTAGAGGAAAGTATGAGTCCGTTGCCTGAGAGCTCTGAGGACTTGCCTAAAGAGGTGTACGATCCAAGCTGCGACATTGTGCTAACTGGTCAAATCAAGCCAGAATCGGTGTTGTCAACTGTAGTGGAGGTTAACGTGGTTAGGGAGGATAGCTCGAGCCAAGGGTTGGATGATTTGGTAGAACTCGAGGAGGATCTAGACAACTTGCAATTCTTTGACTAATAGGATCAAGGGGATATGTAGATTGGCTAGTTCGATTTGAACGGATCAATCGACAACTTTGGGTGGCTGTGTAATGAGCCGGATAAGGAGGAAGGAACTGAAATGAAATCGTAGGAAAATGAAACAAGAATTGCTGTAGTGGCCAGAAGGGCCGATGAAAAGGGAAAACTACCGGAGAACGCCAGTGTGGAAAATTCAGCTTGGGAACTGGTCGCTGTGAGCACTGCAGACACAGAACATGAAGTTGCGCTGAAGAAGTTTGAACAAGAGAGGATTGAAGACAACTAGAAAACAGTATTGATCCACTACCTTGTGGGGGATACCTGTGATGTGAAAGTGATCCGAACGAAGCAAGACAACTATTTGTTGGCTGCTGAAAGTGTATGGTGGGATGATGATAATCTATATCTAGCTCATGCCGATGAAGACTGGGGTGAATGCCTTTTAAACAACACGTGGAACGTAGAAGAAATATATCACATAACAAGAAGTGGGCAGTATTTAAGCCATCGCACTTAGATTAAGCTGAGGCGTCTGGGAATGACAGAGACGTTGAGAGACAGAAAGAGAAGCAGTTAGAGGAAGAGGCAGTGTTGAAGTAGCTTAAGAAAATACAAGTTGACATCTCCATTTGGGGTCTCTTTATGGCCTCCCGAGTACATCGATAGGCAGTATTGTCAACAATGGACAAGGCTAAATTGTCCATCGACATTACCCTCGAACAGCTTGTGGGACTGGTCTTCCCAGGTGGCGTCGGGCCAACCCTAACCTTTTCTAACAAAGAACTACCGCTGGAATGCTCAGCTCATAACAAATCCTTGTACATATCTATTGAGTGTAGGGAGAAATGGGTACCGATGGTGTTGATAGACACCGGTTCAGCTATCAATGTCTGTCCTTCTCGTACAGCTTATGCAATCGGCCTCAGACTAGCAGATTTTGTGCCCACGACCTAAGTAATTCGGGCATATGATAATACGAGCAGGGAGGTCATAGGCACAGGTGGGCCCAGCTCAGTAAGATGTCAAATTCCATATCTTGGATGTGCCGGTCACCTTCAATTTACTGCAAGGGCGGCTCTGGTTACATCATGTGTCATGACTCAAACCCGCCCCTATGGGTTTAGCACCGTAACCGGCTAGTAATCCGAGATTACCGAAGGCCTGCTTAACAGTAATACAGTAAAACAGAGTACAGGGGCCTGGCGGAAGCCAATACAGTAAATAAACAATGTCCAATGAGCTGTGACAGTCTGTATGCCAAAAAGACTTTTCATGCAAACATATATATATACACAGTGCAGAACAGTATGTACGACATTTATAATCATTCAGATCAGGGACCTAATCCCTACTAAACAGTACAGTAACAGTCTATACAGTTAACAAAACAGTTACAGAGACAGACGGAGGAAATTAAAGCACCCCTAAGCCATAGCTTGACAGGTTCGGAATCTCGCAGTGAGGCACAGTGGTTGGCTTGACAAAACTGGAGCTTATCCCGACGCTACTAGCCGCGGTTTGGTGCCTGTACACCTACATATATATATGAGCAGTGAGCTAAAGCCCAATGAATAACATAATGCGTAAAGAGGTTTAGAATTGATGCCCTTACAGTAATAAAAACAGTTCATTAAATCAGTATTTCAGTCGTTCAGTCAGTACAGTCATATGTGGTACATCCATTAGCATAACAGTACAGTAAACAGTAGGTCTTAAAAGACTGAACAGTCAATGATGGCCATCAATCAGTAAACAGTAGTGGTTCCAACAAGGAAACCGACAGAGATCTCTGTAACAGTAACAGTCAGTAATAGTAGTTGCTAAGGATGCCACAATATAGCTCAGAATAGAGGACATACATTCATGCTATTAACAGTATCAATTCAGAAACAGTACAGTTCAATTGTTCAAAAGATAATTATTTTTGAACATATCTTTACACAGTTGTTACTCACAGAGTTCTGGGCTACAGTTAGGCTAGAGCGCGTCCCCAGTCGCCAACCCTACACAGTTTACAGATTGAACACACACTAAGCTACACAGTTGGGAAAGATAATAACTTAATCCCTATCTTGACTCGCTGTGGTTCTACATCTATATCCTCATTAAAATGCCTTAAACTAGGCCTAAGAATGCCTAGGATGAAATGAGGATACAGAGATGCACTTTAAAAGCATTTTCAGAAAACAGGGGTCCCGCTCAAGCGTAGATTAATCCGCTCGAGCGGACATGCAGACAAAGGTTTCCGCTTGAGCTCAGACTCAACCGCTCGAGCGTACTTCAAAACAGTCAAAAGTGCTGGATAGGTGAAAATCACGCTCGATTTGGCGCTTAACATCCGCTCGAGCGTAAGACACAAGTTACCGCTCGAGCGTAAATTTCCCCGCTCGAGCTGACTTAAAAATAGAACAAAATACTGGGAGCACGAATTTCACGCTCAAGCGCCAGTCACCCCGCTCGAGCGTGAGTCCAAAATCTGGAATTCCCAGATTTGAACCTCAAGTTCAAATTCAACTTCAAATGTATCAAATTCAATCCTCTTGGGCTCATTTCCTAGAAAACATTTGCAAATACATTGTATAACATGGTTCAAAGCTTAATTTGTAAAATCAAAGCCCAAGGGAAGATCAATTCAACTCAAATTCAAACCAATTTTCATGAACTTAACTTCAATGCAACATGCATGAATTTAAACCACTTTCAAGCTTTAAACACTTGCTCTAATGAGCCAATTGTTCCAAAAACAAGATGAAAACATGGACTATACCAACAATATGAACATGCATGCAAGATTTCCATGGAATCAACTCAAAATTCAATAATATAGGCATGCATGCATGAATTAAGCTATAATTCAACATGTTAGAACTAAATCATGACTTGGCTCCTCAATTAGACATGAACCATGCAAGAATCAACCTAAACACAACAATGAGAGGTTAAATCTCCTTACCTAAGTCTTGAGTTTAAGGTGTAGGAGCTTAATTATGAAATCAACCTTCAATTTCTTCAAGCCAAATCACAAAAATCGAGTTGAAATCACTCCTATTCTCTCACTCTCTCACTCTAGTCGGTTGTGGCCTCTGAAATGGCTGAGGGAGAAGTGTTATGTGATCAAGTGCAAGGCTCAAATGTGTTAGGTAGTGGGCCACTAGGATGACAAGTTGGTAAATACAGTACCTTATGTAATTTAGCTTATTTTAATCTAATTTAATCATACCAAATCAGTTTTCAGATAATTACACCATAAAATCACATAAATTATGATGATCATGAAACACAAATCGATCTCCGGTTCGGCCGCCGATAAGGCCTTCAATTCATAATTTAAACATAATACATGAACAGATAATCAAATAGTCAAACAGATAGATAATGCATTTAAACAGATACAGTCAATCAATCAGTTTCAGATTTCAGTCAGTTAGTTCAGTATTTCAATCAGTTCAATTGCTTTTCATAATCAGTCTCAGTTTAGCAGTAATCGGTAGCTTATCGGTAAACAGTGGTGAGGGTTGTTACGGTCTCCTCTCCTTAAAAGAGTTTAATCCTCTAAACTCGAGTTACCTTCGTTTTGGAAGAAAACAGGATTCAGTGGAAAAAGTTCAGGATATCTTTTAGCCATGTCATCTTCCCTTTCCCAAGTGGCATACACGCCACCATGGTTTTGCCAGTCGACTTTCACTAACGGGATCTCTTTGTTTCTCAACTTCTTGATCCGTCTGTTTACAATCTGAATAGGCCGTTCCTCGTAATTGTAGTCATCACTCAGCACTACACGAGTAGGCTCTATCACATGGAAAGGATCCCGGAGGTAATCCCTTAACATAGAAATGTGGAAGACGTTGTGCATATGCTCTATTTCAGGAGGAAGCACAACTTGATACGCGACCGGATTGATTTTCTCAATAATCTAATACGGTCCGACATATTTTGGCGCTAACTTGCCTTTGACTCCAAAACGAGTCTGGCCTTTCATCGGTGTCACTTTCACAAACACGTGATCACCTACTTCATATTCTCTGTCTCGTCTTTTGACATCAACATAACTTTTCTGCCTGCTCTGTGCAGTTTTCAGTCTCTGTTGTATCAGTTTCACTTTCTCAGTCGTTTCATATACAATCTCGGCCCCAAGCAAAGGCCCATCTCCAACTTCTGTCCAGCAAATCGGAGACCTACATTTTCTGCCATACAATGCCTCGAAAGGCGCCATACCAATACTTGAATGATAACTGTTGTTGTAGGCGAATTCGGCTAAGGGCAAATGGCTTTCCCAGTTTCCCTGAAAATCAAGGACACACATTCTTAGTAAATCCTCCAGAGTCTGGATGGTCCTTTCTGACTGGCCATCTGTCTGAGGATGATAAGCACTACTCAGTCTCAATTCAGTACCCAATGCAGTCTGTAAGCTTTGCTAAAACCTCAATGTAAACTTCGAATCCCTCTCAGAAACAATGGACACAGGCACTCCATGCAGTCTAACAATTTCATCAATATAGAGTATAGCCAATTTGTCCGCATTATAAATTGTCTTAACAGGTAAGAAGTGAGCAGATTTAGTCAGTCTATCAACAATAACCCAAATTGAGTCCATACCTTTACTGGAGCAAGGCAATCCCACAATAAAATCCATGGTGATATGTTCCCATTTCCACTCCGGTATGGGTAAGGGCTGCAATAAGCCTGCGGGTCGTTGATGTTCGGCTTTAACTTGTTGGCAATGAAGACATTTCGATACAAAATCAGCAATTTCTTTTTTCATTCCCGGCCACTAGAAATTCAATTTCAGATCTTGGTACATTTTCGTGTTCCCTAGATGGATAGACAGTTTTGAATTGTGGCCTTCTTGCAGAACTCTTCTTTTCAGTTTAGTGTCATTCGGTACACACAGTCTTTCTTGAAATTTCAGTACATTACTTTCAAATTTGAAACCCGGTCTCGGTTTAGATTCCTATTCTTCGATGATCTTCATCAAGAAGCCATCTTGTTGCTGTTTCTCTTTAATCTCTTCAATCAGTGCCGGTTGAGCAGAAATAACAGCTATTGTTCCACCTTGTTCCCGCAAAACAATTTCAATTTCAGATTTTTTAAGGTCACAAAGCAATTCTTTCTGCCCGGTGAGCAAACAGGCTAAATTTTCAATCGATTTTCGGCTCAGTGCATCGGCAACGGTGTTGGCTTTTCCCGAATGGTACAAAATCTGTAGGTCATAGTCTTTGATCAGTTCTAGCCATCTTCGCTGTCTCATGTTCAGTTCTTTCTGTGTGAAGAAATATTTCAAACTCTTGTGATCTGTATACACGTCATATGTCGCCCCATACAGGTAGTGACGCCAGATTTTCAATGCAAATACCACTGCGGCAAGTTCCAAGTCATGGGTTGGGTAATTGTTTTCGTGCGGTCTCAGTTGTCGAGAAGCATAAGCAATAACTCTCCCATTCTGCATTAAAACACATCCTAAACCCTTATGAGAAGCATCACTAAATACAGTAAAATCATTCGTACCTGAAGGTAAGGTAAGAATCGGTGCAGTTACAAGTCAAGTTTTTAACTCTTGGAATGCTGATTCCCTTTGGTCAGTCCAGTCAAATGATGTCCCCTTCTGAGTTAACTGAGTCAACGGTAAGGCAATTTTGGAGAAATCTTTGATAAATCTTCTGTAATATCCAGCCAAACCCAAAAAGCTTCGGACTTCTGTCACATTTGTTGGTCTAGGCCAGTTTACTACAGTTTCAACTTTTTGTGGATCAACTGAAATTCCATCTTTGCTAACAATTTGCCCCAAAAACATAACATGATCAAGCCAAAATTCACATTTAGATAGTTTAGCATAAAGTTTCTGTTCTCTTAGGGTCTGTAGGGTAAGTCTCAGATGATGTTCATGTTCTTCTATACTTTTGGAGTAAATCAGTATGTCATCAATGAATACAACAATAAAGTCATCAAGGTACGGTTTAAAGATTCTATTCATGAGGTCCATAAATGCAGCAGGTGCATTGGTAACTCCGAAAGGCATAACTAAAAATTCATAATGTCCATACCTCGTTCGAAAAGCAGTTTTGTCAATGTATTTTGGTTTAACTTTCAACTAATGGTATCCTGATCTGAGGTCGATCTTAGAGAACATTTGAGCACCCTGTAACTGATCAAATAAGTCATTAATACGTGGCAGTGGGTATTTATTTTTCACAGTTACCTTGCTCAGTTCACGGTAGTCAATACACAGTCTCAGTGAGCCGTCTTTCTTTTTCACAAACAAAACAGGTGCACCCCACGGTGAAGTACTGGGCCTAATGAACTTCGTATCTATCAGAGCCATTCGGTAAGGAGCTTTAGATACTGGCTGGGTACCCGGAATCACATCAATGGTGAATTCAATCTCCCTTTCAATCAAATCCCCTGGTAGATTATCTGGAAAAACATCTGAGAATTCTCTGACTGTGGGAATACTGTTCACATTAGCATTATCATCAGTAGATACAGTCAATACAGAACACAGATACCCTTTACATCCCTTCTTAATCAATTTACAAGCTTTCATAGGTGAAATCAGATACGAGGGAGGTACTACTCCAACCCCATTAAACAAAAATTTGGGTAAACCAGGTGGACGGAAAACTACTTGTTTCATTACACAGTCTATAGTAGCATGGTATTTCGTTAACCAGTCCATTCCCAATATTACATCAAAATGGTCAATGTTCAGTGGCAGTAAATCAATATACAGATGTGCATCTCCAACAATAATTTCACAAGCAGGGTACATATATGCACAAGTCATGGATCCCCCAACGGGTGATGATACAGCTAATAGATAATTCATGGGTTGTAATGGTCTATTCAGTTTTCGCGAAAAAGCATGCGACACATATGAATGCATAGACCCCGAATCAATCAGTACATAAGCATTTTGAGTACAAATAGAGAGAATACCTGACACAACGGTCTCGGTATTCTGCACATCTCCCGGTACTAGGGCGAACACTCGGCCCTGCCTTATGGGCTCTTTCCCGGTAGCTTTGGGGTTCGATTTTGGTGCAACAGTTGATGCTGCCACACTTGGTGCAGCTTTACTATTGGCTTGTGGAGCAGAGGGCAGTCTTTAACCATGTGGCCCACCTTGCCACACCTGTAACAGGCTCCAGATATTTTGTAATGGACCCCTTTGTGCTTCCTGCCACACTCAGAGCAGGGTGGTATGAAACCACTCCCTTGGCTGGGGCTAGTTGTTGTCCCCGTATTCTGTTTCTTGTTCAATGGGTTATGCTTGCCTTTTTTGAATTGAAAACCCTAACTTTTACCACGCCATTCAGACGCTGGTGTTTCAGTTTTCAGTGCCTCGATGTTCGATTCAGCCATCAAGGCTCGGTCAAGAATATTTACATAATTCGGTAGCTTCAAAACATTAATTCTGTCCAATATTGCAACATTAAGGCCGCCTTCAAACTTTCTGGCCTTCTTATAATCAGTGTCCACCATGTGTGGTGCATATCTAGCAAGCTCGGTGAACTTTGTTTCATATTCAGCAACGGACATTGTGCCCTGTCTCAGCTATTCAAATTCAGTTACTTTTCTGTTCCTGACAAACTGAGGGAAGCACTTTTCAAAGAAGGCTCCTTTGAATTGAGCTCAAGTCATTACAGTGTTGTCATCACGGATGAGCATCCACCACCTTCTGGCCTCTTCTTGCAAGGTAAAGGTAGCTAACAATACTTTATGTGCTTCAGAGCACGGAAACACTTCAAATAACTTTTCTGTCTCAAGGACCCATGCTTCAGCTTTTAACGATTCCAGGCCTCCCTGAAAAGATGGTGGTTTCATCTTGCTGAACTTATGTGTCAGTGCAATTATGTCATCATTAACAGGTGGCTCTGGCTGTACTGGAGGAGGTAGGGGCTGTGGGTTCTTTTGTTACCCTAATCTCTCAGTTATGAGTTCCATCATTCTCTCCAGTCTTGCCATTCTTGCCTCAGAGGATGAGGATTCAGATTCATTTGCAGTTCTTGTATTATCCATTTCACTATAAGCAGTTATAACAATTATAAACATAAGCAGTTGCATACTTAAACAGTTTATCACATTAGCATATATTCAGTCATGTCATAGTCACACATACTTTAACAAGTTCATGCAATGCCCTAATATCTTTTCTAGGACATCCTATAGCTCATTTGGACATGTGTGTGCAGTATAACTCGTGGTAAGTATCGCTTTGATACCATTCTGTCACGACCCAAACCCGCCCCTATGGATTTAGCACCGTAACCGGCCAGTAATCCAATATTACCGAAGGCCTGCTTAACAGTAATACAGTAAAACAGAGTACAGCGGCCTGGCAGAAGCCAATACAGTAAATAAACAATGTCCAATGAGCTGTGACAGTCTGTATGCCAAAAAGACTTTTCATGCAAACATATATATATATATATACACAGTGCAGAACAGTATGTACGACATTTATAATCATTCTGATCAGGGACCTAATCCCTATTAAACAGTACAGTAACAATCTATATAGTCTATACAGTTAACAAAACAGTTACAGAGACAGACTGGGGAAATTAAAGCACCCCTAAGCCATAGCTTGACAGGCTCGGAACCTTGCAGTGAGGCACAGTGGTTGGCTTGACAAAACTGGAGCTTACCCCGACGCTACTAGCCGCGGTCTGGTGCCTGTACACCTACATATATATATGAGCAGTGAGCTAAAGCCCAGTGAATAACATAATGCATAAAGAGGTTTAGAATGGATGTCCTTACAATAATGAAAACAGTTTATTAAATCAGTATTTCAGTCGTTCAGCCAGTACAGTCATATGTGGTACATCCATTAGCATAATAGTACAGTAAACAGTAGGTCTTGAAAGACCGAACAGTCAATGATGGCCATCAATCAGTAAACAATAGTGGTTCCAACAAGGGAACCGACAGAGATCTCTATAACAGTAACAGTAGTTGCTAAGGATGCCACAATATAGTTCAGAATAGAGGACATACATTCATTCTATTAATAGTATCAATTCAGAAACAATACAATTCAATTGTTCAGAAGATAATCATTTTTAAACATATCTTTACACAGTTGTTACTCACAGAGTTCTGGGCTAAAGTTAGGCTAGAGCACGTCCCCAATCGCCAACCCTACACAGTTTACAGATTGAACACACACTAAGCTACACAGTTAGGAAAGATAATAACTTAATCCCTATCTTGACTCGGTGTGGTTCTACATCTATATCCTCATTAAGATGCCTTAAACTAGGCCTAAGAATGCCTAGGATGAAATGAGGATGCAAAGATGCACTTTAAAAGCATTTTCAGAATTTTCA
>NW_021024756.1:1944160-1964483 GCF_004153795.1 Camellia sinensis
TGGAAAACACTTCAAAACTCATAGTTTAACATGATTTAAAGCTCAATTGTAAAATCAAAGCCCCAAAGGAAGATCAATTCAATTCAATTTCAAACCAAAACTCAAGAACATAACTCAAACATGACATGCATGAGTTTAAACCAATTCAAAGCTTCAATTACTTGCTCAAATGAGCCAATTCCTTCAAAACCAAGATGAGTTCATGGTCCAATGCAAAAATATGAACATGCATGTACCAATTTCCATGTATTCAACCTCAAAATGCTAGGATATAAGCATGCATGCATGATTTATGCTACAATTCAACATATAGAACCAATTCTAAACTTAGCTCTACAATATGACATGAACCATGCAAGAATCAATTCAAAACATAAGAATGAGAAGGTGAATCCCTACCTTAAGTTTCCATTGCAAGATCAAGGAGCTCAATTTGCAATCTACACTTCAATTCTACCAAGTTTCCAAGCCAATTAGAGATGAAATCACACTCTCTCCTAACTCTCTTTCTCTCTAGTTCGGTTGAGCTCAAGAAAAAGGGCTGAAGAAATGTTGTATCTAAGTGTAATATGAAGATCAAAGTGTTGTGATAGTGGGCCACTATTGTGGCAAAATGGTAAATATGCCAAACTATGCAATTTAACTATTTTAATCTAATTTAATCATACCAAATCAGTTTTCAGATAATTACACCATAAAATTACATAAATTATGATGATCATAAAACACAAATCGATCTCCAGTTCGGCCGCCGATAAGGCCTTCAATTCGCAATTTAAACATAAAACATGAACAGATAATCAAATAGTCAAACAGATAGATAATGCATTTAAACAGATACAGTCAATCAATCAGTTTCAGATTTTAGTCAGTCAGTTCAATATTTCAATCAGTTCAATTACTTTTCATAATCAGTCTCAGTTTAGCAGTAATCGGTAACTTATCGGTAAACAGTGGTGAGGGTTGTTACATCAAGTGAATGCTGTCTTCTCTACCCTCTACCAAATGTTGAAATACCCTTACGGGAAAGGAGTGGCTATTGCTTTTGGAAATTTATCCATCCATCCCTCGCCAAAAGTAACTACACCAGTGTTGGAAATCATTCATGGTGAGGAGGATGTATTCCTTTCAGGGTTCACTCAAGCTGATGCCCGGGTAATGCAGACTATACTAGCCGCAGACGAGGGCATGCATGTCAGCGCCAAGTCCGTCTATTTCATGAAAAAACGGCAGCATGTGCCAGGAATGACACTAAGAAGAAGTGGCTGGAAAGGAGTCACAGCATTGACAGACGTGTCGCACACTCCACATGATTTTGGTTTGGGCTATGTACCCACCAAAGAGGACTGGATCAGGAAGGGAGAAGAAATCAGAGGTAGAGCTAGGGCCAAGCAAGTCTAAAAACATTATAAGCTCATCGGAACGCTGAATGACCACTTTGTTCGGGAAGGAGAAGATTTCCCCTTTTATAGCTTTCCCGAGCCCTGGATGAATTCCACGAAGCAGCGTGTTCCCGGGTTCAAAATCTTCTTTGACCTACAGCTACAAGATAGTGATGCCGAAGAAAAAGCTGATCCAAGTACTGAAGTTGAACAGAGCATGGAAAATGACTCAGACAACAGTGAACTTGGAGCTTGTCTCCTTATAGATCCAACGGCTGACTCAGAGAACTTGGGGTATAACCTTACCATCTCCATGATCAGGGAAGAACCGGGTGTGAACCCAACTAGCAGCATTTTGGATGCGTCAGAGGCACCATCTCTTATCTGGCAGCTAGAGGAGGGCTATCTGTCTAGTTCTGAGTCAGGTGATGAGTTAGAATCTGATTCCACTGAGTCTGTGGAGTCAAAATTAGATTCCGGTTCTTCTAAGTCTGAGTCTGGTGTTGCCGGGGGTGGTAACCTGGATGCCAAGGTCTTGTTCAGGTTCTCTTTTTCTTTTGTTTTTGAGTCGGTTGTAACCAAAGATCTGGATCTTATGAATGAGAACGCTACCGATTCTGAGTATTTCTCTGTGCCTCTTATTTATTGTATTGACCAAGATTTTCAGAATTTTAATAAAAACAAAGAGGAAGGAATTAAAACTTGATTAATCGAGAGGATGAGAGGCTTGCTAAACCCTGTGCTGATGAAATCGTTGCTATTAATGTGGGTACTGAGAAAGATCCGCGTCTGGTCCAAATCGAGTCCACATTGTCTTTGGAGGAGCGCGAACGCTTAGTCGCTTTGTTAAAAGATTTCAAAGATGTTTTCGCGTGGTCCTACGAAGACATGCCTAGAATCAATCCTGAGATTATACAACAACGGATCCCTCTTGACCCCGAGGCCCGACTTATCAAACAGAAGTTGCGTAGAATTCGTCCAGATTAGGCATTGAAAATCAAGGAAGAGGTCACCAAGCAGATCGAAGCAGGTTTCTTGTTAGTATTTGAGTATCCGACTTGGTTGGGCAACATTGTCCCAGTGCCGAAAAAAGAAGGTAGAATCCGGGTGTGTGGACTTCCGAGACTTGAATAGAGCCAGTCTGAAGGATGACTTTCCTCTGCTGCACATTGATGAGTTAGTGGACTTCGCTACGGGCCAGACATTGTTATCCTTTATGGATGGGGGTATAACCAGATTCTGATGGCACCCGAGGACAGAGAGAAAACCACATTCACTACGCCGTGGGGTACCTACTACTACCGGGTTATGCCGTTTGGGCTGAAAAATGTCAGGGTTACCTATTACAGGGCTGTAACCACCATCTTGCATGACATGATCCACAAAGAGGTCGAGGTATATGTGGACGGCATGATTGTCAAGTCCAAAGAAAGACAAGACCACTACACCGTTTTGAAGAAATTCTTTCAATGGATCAGAGAATATAGATTTTGGTTGAATCCGCAGAAATGCACATTTGGTGTAACAGTAGGGAAAATGATAGGCTTTTTGATCACATAGAGGGGCATCGAAGTAGATCTTTCCAAAATCAAGGCCATCCTAGAAATACTACCACCAAAGATGGGTAAAGTGCAATTCATAAGACGGTTTATTTCCAAATTAACCTTGACTTGTGAACCACTATTTGGTCTCCTAAAGAAAGGGAAGAAATTCCGATGGGATGATCGATGTCAATTTGCCTTTGAGCAGGTTAAGCAGTACCTCCAGAATCCGCTTGTGTTGTCACCGCCAGAGCTGGGGAAGTCTTTGATTCTGTACTTGTCAGTGACAGACACGACCATGGGATCTCAAGAATCTGAAGATAGGGTGGAGAAAGCCATCTCCTACTTGAGCAAGAAAATGCTGGATTATGAGACTTGCTATACTCCATTAGAGAAAGCTTGCCTAGCCTTGATATGGGCTACTAGGAAGTTGAGGCACTACTTATTAGCTCACTCTGTAATCCTGGTTTCGAGATTAGATCCCATCAAATATCTCTTTGAGAAACCAGCTCTTACGGGTAGGCTAGCCCATTGGTTGCTTCTCCTTTCCGAATTTGATCTCAAATATGTCACCCACAAGTCGATCAAGGAAAGAGCTATAGCGGAGTTCCTGGCAGACCACCTAGTAAAAAGGGATAAGGTGGTGGAATACTTGTTCCTAGATGAAGTCATTCTGCAAGTTGAGGAGGACACTTGGACGACGTACTTTGATGGAGCATCCAATCAATAAGGTTATGGGATAGGTGTGTTACTGATAGCACCCGACGACTCCTATATACCTTTAGCCTTCAAACTTCGATTCAAGGTGTCTAATAATGAAGTAGAATATGAAGCGTGTATCGCTGGTTTAGAAACTGCCCTGGAACTAGGGGCAAAAAGATTGGATGTTATCGGAGACTCGAACTTAGTTGTTTCTCAAGCAAATGGAGACTGGAAAGTCAAAGAAGAAAAGATGAAGGTTTATCACTAGACCTTGGATATTCTGATTCTTAGGTTTGAAAAGCTGACTTTCACGTATCTACTGAGAGAGAACAAAAGGATCGCTGATGCTTTAGCAACTCTATCTTCTATGGTAGACATCCACTTGGAGTCCGGATACGTCTGATTATCATTGAACAGAAATACACGACGGCTTATGAAACTATTGTTGCAATAGATGAAGCGCAAAGATAAAAAACCCTAGAACTACGATATTTGGAAACTCTTGGAAAATGAGATTTATCCACCCGGGGAAAATGCCAAGGACAAAAGGGGAATATGGCAAATGGCCATCCAATTTATCATCTGTGGGGCTAAGCGGTATAAAAAAGGTCATTTGGGAATGCACAAATTGTATGTCGAAGAAGAGGAATCAAAGCACCTAATGGAGGCCATCCATGGAGGAGAGTGCAAAGTGCACATGAACGGAGTGATGCTAGCCCGAAAGTTTCTCAGGCAAGGTTATTATTGGTTCACCTTGGAGAAGGATTGTATTAGTTTTGTTCGGTGATGCCACAAATGTCAAATTCATGAAAATCACATGAATATCCCGCCGTTAAAATTGTACAACATGACTTCGCCATGGCCTTTCTCAGTCTGAGGAATTGACATCGTTGGTGCAGTCACACCAAAAGGATCGAATGGGCATGAATATATCCTGGTGGCAATTGATAACTTTACAAAGTGGGTGGAAGCTCAGTCCTATGTCGTGTTAAAAACATCACATATGGACAAGTTCATTAGAAACAATATCATTTTCTGGTACGGAGTCCCAAACAAGATCATATCAAATGATGGCTCCCACTTCAAGAAAAAGATGATAGACTTGTTAGAGAAATACAATGTGGCTTTTCTTAAGTCACCTACATACAGGCGGCAAACCAATGGAGCCGTTGAAGCCACCAACAAGAACATCAAGAATATCTTGCAGAAGATGGTTGAGACCTACAGGGACTGGCCAGATAAATTGTCATTTGCACTTTGGGGATATAGAACTTCAATCCAGATGTCTACAGGGGTAACTCCTTATTCTCTCGTCTGTGGAATGGAAGCTATTTTGCCAATTGAAATAGAAGCCCCGTCGCTGTGAGTTATGGCTGAGTGTCAGATAGTAGAGGCGGACTGGCAACAGAGTAGATTTGAGGAGTTAATGTTATGAAAGAAGGCTGAAGGCATTGTATCATGTTTAGGGCTACCAACACAGAATTGCCAGGGCTTTTAACAAGAAAGTTAAGTCTCGGAATCTCAAGAAAGAAGATATGGTGCTAAAAGACATCCGAGCTCTCATTTATGACCCTACGAGCAAGTTCAGACCCAATTAGACTGGTCCTTATATCATCAAAGTTATCTGATTAGGTGGGGTTGTTATTCTCATGGACTTAGACGATCTGGAATTTTCACAACCGATCAACATGGACAAGTTGAAGAAATACTATCCCTGAAAGGCTCGCTAGGCCAAAAATCTGGAAAGGCGACCTAGGCAAAAGTTAGAGTATGAAAAATTAGAAATAAAGAAAAACTGAGCTCGCAAGGTTGAAAACCCTAAAGGGCAACTTTGGCAAAGTTAGAGCGCAAAGAAGAGAGTTAATACTCAAGTGAACTTGAACCGAACTACGTAAGGCCTGATTCCCATCTTCGGAATATGTAGGTAACTTCATCATGAAGTTAGGTTGTAACGCCCTCAAAAAAAGTACATAATACCCAACATTTTAGACATGCATTGATACAAAAGAAATCAACCATTTCTATTCATCAGAGTAATTCTTACAACTGTATTACATGTTAACAACAAAAGCAAATGCCCTATGGGCTTACAGGTTTCCAAGTTAACACCTGGTTACAAAAAGAAGAGTACTAACTCAATACATATTAAGCCCTTGGCTTGAATTTACATGTAATACATCAAAATAAACAAAAAGAGTCTTCAACTCTCATCATCATCCAAGCTATGTCCTTGGAGGTGGCATACTACCTGTACCTGAAAATAATGTCCCATAAAGGGTGAGCCAATGCCCAGTAGAGATATGCTAAACACAGTATGAGCAATGACTAAGATATTAGCAATTGATAAATGTTCAGTTTCCATAAACCAATTCATAACCCATTTCTATTTCTTTTAGTTTCCATTTCTTATCAATTTCACAATTTACATCAACGGCTCAGAACCTGGCCAACCACTTATATGAGACAATGACTCATATTAAACATTTCCCATTTTTACAATAGATAAACATACTAGTTGTATCAACATCCCAACAGATAAGCATACAAGTTGTATCCACATTTCAACAGATATGCATTTTAGCTATATCAACACTTTCAATGACAAGCATGTGAGCTGTATCAACACTTCCAAAGATAAGCATGTGAGCTGTATCAACACATTATCTGACAAGCATATGAGCTATATCAGTGGAGTCCATCCCTTATCTCCTTCCAACAACATCCGGTTTAGAGGTCTATCCCCTATCTTCCCTTAAACCGTAGAGTACATCCCTTATCTCCTCCTACACACACAATGTATATATACATAGGTCATATACACAATCAATCAATACATAACGTTAATGTATTCTATCAACCGTCATACTCTATGACATATCCAATTGATTAGTTTTAGTTTGCTTAATCATCATGCATTGTCTACAACAATCAAACTACCCTCCACCGGTAGCCCAAGCAATTATTTCTAAACAGATAATAAAAGCTATAACAGATAAAATATCAATGTTTTCAAAAGTGAGCGATTTATAAATCCAACTCCATCATTTCACAACATAATGAGCCAATTTCATTATTTCCAACTCAATTCCATATAACCACAACTTTCCCAAATTAATCATACCAATTAATTTATACAACCAATTAGGGTTTTCTACCCCATTTCCCATTATTGACCTAATGGTCTAAATATCAACAACCAACATTAATAACATCATTTTGAAACTCAAAATACATATTATGAGCCCAAAATCACAAAACCCTCTATAACACATTTTGAAACCCTAAGTCCCAAAATCAACCATTTAAACAATAAGCTCAAAATCTAGGTTAAAACCCATACAAGTGAGTAGGAATCCCTACCTCAAAAGATGACACCCAACGAAGAAGATGGTGAAAACGAAGTTGCTCCAAACCGCGAGTTTCTCGGATCAAAAGATAGCCCTTGACGATCAACAACTTTTTTGTAAAGGCCAAAGGTGAGGAAACAACTCTTACTAGATCAATATCTAGAGAGAAGGCAAGGTTCTAGAGAGAGAAGCTCTCAAATGGCTTTTTCAGAAAAGTAAGAGAGAGAAAGAATGAGAAAAAGTGATTTAAAACTGCCCCACAGCCAACTGATATACGACATTCCCGCTCGAGCAGAAAACACAACGCTCCAGCGTCAAGAACAAAAACTAGGTCCGCTCAAGCGCAAAAAGGCCCGCTCGAGCGCCAAGACACAAGAATAAAGTAAATCTACTCGAGCGCGAAAACTAGTCCGCTCGAACGTAGATTTCCCCCTCCCAGAACTTACACCTAAAGGTACTACCCACTCGAGCACCAAAGTACCCACTCGAGCGCCACCGCTCGAGCGTAAAAATCACACCTGCAGAAGTTTTGCAGGGACACGAAAATACTGGGGGTGTGCAATCCCCGCTCGAGCGCAAGAAGACCCGCTCGAGCGGACCGCCTAAAAACTGGGCAACAAGGAATTGAAACCAAGGTCTAACCAACCTGTAACAACCCTGTCCAAAACATCCTAAAACTCAATCAAGCGGAATTAAAGGACGACAACAAGATAGATACAACTACCAACTTCACGGAGCCGAGTCCGAAATACAACAGAACAGTAAAGGGACAACCGGGATCGCTATAACCTTCCCCCCCTTAAAGAATTTCGTCCCAGAAATTAAACACAAGTTTTTCAAAAACAGGTTTTCTCCATTCTCAATAATATTACAACATAATATTAAACAACCCGACCCATTACCGGTCAATCCCATCTCTTTTCAAGAGGCATTTCACATTACACGTAACAACCTGCATTATCAACATGCATTCCTTTGAAATCTACCAATTTCAACATGCAACATTAATATTATGCTTGCATTTCCACAGTATACTTAACATACGCAATGTTAAAACAAACTTCCATTAACCAAAACATTTATAATGTTTTACAACTTAAGACATATACAATGCTCTTAAAGTTCAACAATATTACAGAATTTCATTACAAAATTACACATCAATAAACATGTCAGGATACTTCTCACGGACTTCCAACTCACGTTCCGAAGTGGCTTCCTCCACTCCGTGATGTTTCCACAAGACCTTTACCAAGGAAATGGTCTTGCCTCGCAAGACTTGATCCCGCCTATCCAAGACCCGCACAGGTCTCTCCTCATACGAGGCATCCTCATCTACCTCCAAGTCGGTCCAATCAAACACATGGGATGGATCCGGCTCATACTTCCGAAGCATACTCACATGAAACACGTTATGCACTCCGGACAACTGCGGCGATAAAGCTAAACGATAAGCAACCTCGCCTACCCTCTCAAGGATTTCAAAGGGACCAATAAACCGAGGGGATAACTTCCCTCTTCCGAACTCATCAAACCTTCGCTAGTGATATTTTCAAGAAGACATTATCACCGTACCTCAAACGCAAAGGTCTCCTCTACGTCGGCATAACTGCTTTTGCGACTCTGGGCTGTAACAAGCCTCCTACGGATAAGCTCAACTTTTTCCGTCGGTCTCCCTAACAATTCCGAACCCACACAAGGTGCATTCACCACCTCGGCCCAACACACTGGAGACTACACGGTTCGGCCATACAAGGCTCAAACGGTGCCTATACCGATGCTAGACTGAAAACTGTGTTGTAGGCAAACTCACCAAGGGAAGTGCCTCTCCCACGTCCCACTAAAGCCAGGACACACCTCGAAGCATATCCTCAAGGATCTGAATAGAACGCTCGGCGCGCGTCAGTCTGAGGATGATAAGCCGTACTAAAGGTCAACTTAGTGCCCAAGGCACTCTGCAATAACTCGCCACAACCTAGCAAGTAAAACGAGGATCTCTATCTAAAGATGATCGTCACTGGGACCCCGTGCAATCTCACTACGTCCCGAATATACAGTCGACGAGATGATCTACAAATCTCTCACGTGATAGAGAATGAAATGCGCTGAGCTAGTCAACGGTCTACACCACCCAAATGGCTCATTACCCCGCTAAGTCCTCGGAAGACTATAACGAAGTCCATAGTGACATGCTCCCACTTCACTCTGCAATAGGCAAGGGTTGCAACAAACCCGCTAGCCTCTGATGCTCGGCCTCACTTGCTGGAAATAAGCACTTAGACACGAGAACAGCCACATCTTCTCTTCATATCCCGCCACCAAACTGGCGACAACACAATCCGATACATCTTAAGTGCCTCCTGGATGCACGCAAGATGTGAATGATGGACTCTCGAAGTACTTCCTCTCGCAAGACTCCGGTACAAACAAACGGTCTCGGTATCTCACACTTCTGGTCAGGATACGCCGTCAAACCCTTCTTAAACTTCCCACTGGAGATCTTTCTCTCGGAGGACCCCACCTCAGGTCACCTCTCTGTGCCTTAACACTCGAGTCATAAGTGTAGGCTGCGCAACAACAGAAACAAGGCCGCAGCCTCAACAGATTCGCCCAGAAGCAATTCAAACTCGCCAAGCCACCCAACATCTTCCATTCCCAGATGGCTATACAAGCTTACATCATCATAATGGATTTCCTACTAAGGGCATGCGGCCACCTTGGCTGACATGGTGGCCTTTCCCGGATGATAATGCAACTCAAAATCATAATCCTCGATGAACTCCATCCATCTCCTCTGCCTCAAATTCAAGTCTCTCTGTGTATACAGATATTTCAAACTCTTATGATCCGAGAATACCTCGAATCTCTCACCATAAAAGTAGTGCCTCCAAATCTTCAAGGCAAAGATCACTGCTGCTAACTCTAGGTCGTGTGTAGGGTAATTCTTCTCGTGTATCTTCAACTGACGTGAGCCATAAGCTACCACTTTCCCCTTTTGCATCAACACACAACCCAAACCCTCTCGCGAGGCACCACAATAAACTGCGTAACCCAACCCTCTCTCCGGAATAATTAAAACCGGAGCGGTGGTCAATCTAACCTTCAACTCTTGGAACGACTTTTCGCAAGTCTATCTACCAATTTCAACCTGTTTCTCACAATTTCTTAACACATGCAACATTAATATTATGCTTGCATTTCCACAATATACTTAACATACGTCGATGCCAAGCATCTCAAACGTCTTCGTTGTCTGTTCGAGCCATTCATCTGCCTTAAGTGGCTCTTTAGGATCACCCACCCCCTTCCCCGGATACCACATGGCCTAAGAATTTGACGTCTCCTAGCCAGAACTCACACTTCCCAAACTTGGCATACAGCCTATGGGCTCTAAGTAACTCAAGCACCACTCTCAAGTGTTCCTCGTGCTCCTCCTCGGAAGGCGAATAGATAAGAATGTCGTCCACGAAAACGACTACAAAACAGTCTAAGAATTCTCGGAAGATCCGTTTCATCAAATCCATAAAGACTGCCAGTGCATTGGTAAGCCCGAATGGCATCACCAGAAACTCATAATGGCCATACCGCGTACGGAATGCCGTCTTAGGAATATCCTCCTCCCTGACCCTCAACTGGTGGTAACCCGATCTCAAGTCTATCTTAGAGAAACAACGGGAACCCTTCAACTGGTCAAACAGATCATCAATACGAGGCATAGGGTACTTATTCTTGACCGTAGCCTGATTCAACTTCCGGTAGTCTATACACAATCTCAAGGCACCATATTTCTTTTTAGCAAAGAGGGCCGGTGCTCCCCACGGTGAAACACTAGGGCGAACAAAACCCTTATCTAGCAATTCCTGGAGCTGGATCTTCAACTCACTCAACTCGGCTGGGGCAAAACGATAAGGTGCCATAGAAATCGGCGCTGTGCCGGGCACTAAATCAATAGAAAACTCTATCTCTCGGTGAGGTGGCAAACTAACGAGATCCTCGGGAAAAACATCCGAATACTCACAAACCACCTTCGGCAGTACAATCTAGGTCTCATCACACTCACCACTCATAAAGCTAGCAAGTAGACCACTAAGCTTATTCCGCCCTCGCAGATCATACATCGGTGGCAACACACTACCAACCCGATCCCCCAAGAAATAGAAGCACTCCCCGCTTATGGTACAAACCGTGACCCTCTGGCGGTAGCAATCAATAACAGCCCGGTATGACGATAGCTAGTCCATACCCAAAATAACATCAAAGCCCTTCATGGGCATGACAACAAAGGGGAAAGGAAGCCTATGGTCAGCGACCTCTATATCACAACCCCTAACACCTTGTTTCAAGATCAACTCACCACCAATAGGCGATACTACACATATAGGAGATGCTAACTGTGCCAACTCCAATTCCAAAACAGATGCAAATGCAGCAGACACAAAAGAATGAGATGCACCCGTATCAATCAAAACACTAGCAACCGAGTTACAAAACAGAAAGGTACCTCTCACTACTGATGGAGCCGGTACTAGATCCTACGCGGTAACAGCATACACGCGCCCTGTAGGCCCCTGATCCACCTACTCACCTCTAGGAGCAAAAGACTGCTACACTGACTGGGAAGACGAAGCTCCCGGATTGGCCCTCGAGGCCTGCACAGACTGAGCTGGCTGATAACTCTGCGTCTGCCTAGAACTAGATGCGCCCGAAGTGGCATTCAACTATGGGCAATACCTCTTCAGGTGCCTAGGCTGACCACACTGATAGCAAGACAAAGGCTGGCCCCTGCCCTGACTCTGGCCCTGAGGTCTAGCTAAAGAAGAAGTAGCTCGCTGACCCCCTCCCTTCTGCAGGCAAACCGAAGACTTGTGACCCAGCTGGCCATACACAAAACAAGTTAAGCCTCCCTGACTACCTCTCCCAGAGCCCGTACTTGGCACTGGAAAGGTCGATCTAGCCACACCACCCGGAGACTGCTGAGGGTTAGAACCCCTCTGTCTCTTGCCGTCACCCTGACCATCTTGGCTCCTCTTAGAGCCTCTCTGCCCCTCATCCTCCTCCTGCATCATGAGCTCCATATGAGCTGCAGCATCCACCAAACATTTATACTCGCGGATAAACGACCCTTCAACCCTCAGCTTGAGTCCACGCCTCAACTTCCACTCAAACTCAACACAACAGCGTTCATCGGACGCCACCAGTTCAGGTGCAAACCTGGACAGACTAGTAAAAGTAGCCTCAAACTCGGCCACTGACAAGCCCTGCTGTTTAAGCTGGCAAAACTGTTCCCTCAGCTTCTCCCTTGCAGCTGAAGATAAAAACTTCTCCTGGAAAGCATTCACAAACGCCTCCCATGCACCACCAACATTGCCCTTCTCATACTTCCACCACTGACCCGTATCTCCCTTCAGCTGGAAGGATGCCAAGGTCACTTTTAAAGCCCCATCCTCGATGCCAAGCATCTCGAACGTCTTCTCCATTTGTCCCAACCACTCGTCAGCCTTAAGTGGCTCTTTCGGATCCCCAACAAACTCGTCCGGGTTAGACCGGAAGAATTCCTTCTTCAAGAAAGAAGGTCCTGCCTCAACAACCTGATTCTCAGCTCTGAGAATACCCAAGGCTCCCGCTATCTCTCGGGCCAAGGCGTCCATAGCCTGCTGACCCGCTGGCTCGACCACGTTGGCCTGGCCAACTCCTTTTGCATTGCCGGAACGTCATCCAGTAAAGGCATCTCTTGCCTACCACGCCTGCCACGCCTACCACGTCCTTGTCCTGACATCCTAATAAAGGTAACCAAGACTATTAGCACATTCACAAATGTGCCGAAGCTATAACACTCGCGTCCTAATACATGGACAATTGTAATTCACTCCACGTAAGCACATAAACACATAAGCACTTACGAATTTCATTTCCGGATAGTGATAGTCCCGAGGCGTTACTAGAGTTCTGGTTAGAAACAGCATTGATCAAGTGCTTTTCCAACAAGACTCCCAGAAACCCAAGGATCCAATCAACATCCTAGAAACTACATTCCATACCCACATAGTCATATAAGCATGTTATCAATTAAGCACATAGCATATGACACTATATCTAAGTCTCTATCAAGCGAGACAAATCCATTTTGATCCTAATCACTTCCCACGTACCCAAAGTATTCGAACCCGGTACGCTCTGATACCAAGTTGTAACGCCCTCAAAAAAAGTACATAATACCCAACATTTTAGACATGCATTGATACAAAAGAAATCAACCATTTCTATTCATCAGAGTAATTCTTACAACTGTATTACATGTTAACAACAAAAGCAAATGCCCTATGGGCTTACAGGTTTCCAAGTTAACGCTTGGTTATAAAAAGAAGAGTACTAACTCAATACATACTAAGCTCTTGGCTTGAATTTACATGTAATACATCAAAATAAACAAAAAGAGTCTTCAACTCTCATCATCATCCACGCTATGTCCTTGGAGGTGGCATACTACCTGTACCTGAAAATAATGTCCCATAAAGGGTGAGCCAACGCCCAGTAGAGATATGCTAAACACAGTATAAGCAATGACTAAGATATTAGCAATTGATAAATGTTCAGTTTCCATAAACCAATTCATAACCCATTTCTATTTCTTTCAGTTTCCATTTCTTATCAATTTCCCAATTTACATCAACGGCTCAGAACCTGGCCAACCACTTATATAAGACAATGACTCATATTAAACATTTCCCATTTTTACAATAGATAAACATACTAGTTGTATCAATATCCCAACAGATAAGCATACAAGCTATATCCACATTTCAACAGATATGCATTTTAGCTACATCAACACTTCCAATGACAAGCATATGAGCTGTATCAACACTTCCAAAGATAAGCATGTAAGCTGTATCAACACATTATCTGACAAGCATATGAGTTATATCAGTGGAGTCTATCCCCTATCTCCTCCCAACAACATTCGGTTTAGAGGTCCATCCCCTATCTTCCCCTAAATCGTGGAGTACATCCCCTATCTCCTCCTACACACACAATGTATATATACATAGGTCATACACACAATCAATCAATACATAACGTTAATGTATTCTATCAACCGTCATACTCTATGACATATCCAATTGATTAGTTTTAGTTTGCCTGATCATCATGCATTGTCTACAACAATCAAACTACCCTCCACCGGTAGCCCAAGCAATTATTTCTAAACAGATAATAAAGTTCCAACAGATAAAATATCAATGTTTTAAAAGTGAGCGATTTATAAATCCAACTCCATCATTTCACAACATAATGAGCCAATTTCATTATTTCCAACTCAATTCCATATAACCACAATTTTCCCAAATTAATCATACCAATTAATTTATACAACCAATTACGGTTTTCTACCCCATTTCCCATTATTGACCAAATGGTCTAAATATCAACAACCAACATTAATAACATCATTTTAAAACTCAAAATACATATTATGAGCCCAAAATCACAAAACCCTTTATAACACATTTTGAAACCCTAAGTCCCAAAATCAACCATTTAAACAATAAGCTCAAAATCTAGGTTAAAACCCATACAAGTGAGTAGGAATCCCTACCTCAAAAGATGACACCCAATGAAGAAGATGGTGAAAACGAAGTTGCTCCAAACCACGAGTTTCTCGGATCAAAAGATAGCCCTCGACGATCAACAACTTTTTTGTAAAGGCCAAAGGTGAGGAAACAACTCTTACTAGATCAATATCTAGAGAGAAGGCAAGGTTCTAGAGAGAGAAGCTCTGAGATGGCTTTTTCGAAAAAGTAAGAGAGAGAAACAATGAGAAAAAGTGATTTAAAACTGCCCTACAACCAACTGATATACAACATTCCCGCTCGAGCAGAAAACACAACCCTCAAGTGTCAAGAACAAAAACTAGGTCCGCTCGAGCGCAAAAAGGCCCGCTCGAGCGCCAAGACACATGAATAAAGTAAATCCGCTTGAGCGCGAAAACCAGTCCGCTCAAGTGTAGATTTCTCCCTCCCAGAACTTACACCCAAAGGTACTACCCACTCAAGCGCCAAAGTACCCGCTCGAGCGCCACCGCTCGAGCGTAAATATCACACCTGCAGAAGTTTTGCAGGGACACGAAAATACTGGGGGTGTACAATCCCCGCTCGAGCGCAAGAAGACTCGCTCGAGCGGACCGCCTAAAAACTGGGCAACAAGGAATTGAAACCAAGGCCTAACCAACCTATAACAACCCTGCCCAAAACATCCTAAAACTCAATCAAGCGGAATTAAAGGACGACAACAAGATAGATACAACTACCAACTTCACGGAACCGAGTCCGGAATACAACAGAACAGTAAAGGGACAACCGGGATCGCTATAACCGTAATCACCTCCAACTTAATTGTCCTGTCCATGTATTTGATCAGGTCATCTTTGTTTGTTCTTTACCTGAGAGTTCGGTTGTGATCTTCATTCTGGGAAGAAGAGCTGGTTATAAAACAGAGCAGTGGTGTTCAAATCAAAGGGCAATTTGAGATCTTTTGATTCGAGGTTGTACACCTTGAGGATTGATTCCGTGCGTATCAGGTGGTGATCCTTTTCGAAAATGGTTTTGGAAAGTTTTGATAAAAGTTGGAAATTTTACTTTTTACAACTTAGACCATATTTAGACCAAAAGGAAAATTTTTAGTGCTTACAACTTTAATTCCATTGATTTCAACATAAAGTTCTTCAAGTCTCTGATACAAATCAAAGTTGCTTTTATTACATCGAAAAAAACTTGACAAGAAAGGTCAAAGCAATAAACTAGGAGCATAGGTGAGTCAGGTGGTCCTGCATCCTTTACTCATGCTTGTGGAAGCTTCTGAAGCCAAAGTGGGTCCGGTTTGTGCTTCATCCTCAAGCCAAGCCAAGCACTCGCCAAAAGGGGCATAACTGAAACTAGGGGTAAGGGCCAGAAGCTCTCTCATCCTCCAAGAAATGAGATACCTAGCCAAGTGTGAACCACAGACAGGGAATGAAACCAAGTACTCTACCTCCTCCTCTGGGTGGGTCTGATCATGCCCAAACTGACGTCTGAATCGAAAGAAAAAGTAGAACACGCAGTGCGTGAGGTCGATCAACTCTATGCCAGTCTGTTGAGCCATGTTATAACTCATCTCGATCAGATTAAGCTAGAGGTAATACCAAGCTATGTCCGCCGCAGACTTGCTGCACATCCAGTTGCACCACCATCCCTCGTAGGGAAAATCCACTAGTCTGTAGCGGAAGAAATAACCTCGAGCTGAGTACTCAGGGCAAGAGTCCACTACCTTCAGCTTATCTATAAGCCACACCTGGAAAGGGATAAAAGAAAAGAGAGATTAAAGAATAAAGAGATATATGTTGAGAGAAAAGTAAGAAAAGGGCTTTGAGGGAAAAATAGAGCATGAGTGCTGAGTGATGTGAGAAACACATATGAGAAAGGGCCGGAAACAATACCTGAAGAAGTAATGGGCTCCTCGCGAATCTGGTAGTCTGTCACTGATGAAAGATATCTAAGTCTATCAAGGTCTCGGCCAAGACCAAACCAATGCAACTCTTCTCTTCTTTCAGACCTTGGGCCACTTCGATCAAACGAATGCTGGATCTGCCAAAACTAGGGACAAGAAGGAAATGTGCAAACATACGTAAGTAGAGGGCATGTTGCCAAAAACCTTGCCAGAAAAGGTTGCCACTGTCACCGATATTGGAAAATTGATGAATCAAGCTGGGTATGCCTAGCTCTCTGTTGTGGGCCAAAGACCGAGCCTCATGTAAAGTGAGCTCGCATATCCTTCCCAAAGCTTGGGCGTGACTAAAACGGGACTGAGGCATAATTTTCTTATTGCGTTGGGATTCCATTAGTGCCTGGAATTCTTCAATCGTCAGGCATATTTCTTGTCCCTCGAAGCGAAAGACATGTGTAATTAGGTCCCAACATCGGGCCGCGGCATGAAGGAACAGAAAACAAAGTGGAGTATAGCTCAACGAAAAAAGTGCATTTATATCGAAATCTTATAAATTTACCTTTTTTCGTGTTGTCTAAAGCAGCTATCCAATCCGCGAGCTTTTCGGGAAAAAAATGGCTCCATTTGTAGAAGAAATTGTAGTTGAAATAAGATTCTGGAAGAGAAATTACGAAGCTGAACCTTTTGCAGAAGATAAGGTTCTGAGTGGAAGCCAGCTGTCAACAATCTGAGGTTGCTTACACTGGTGGCTAGCAGGCCACCCCCTCTGGCCGACAACTTCTCTTCGTGGACAGTAGTCCTCCTTTCTGGCTTGTCGTCCACCTGTGTGCTGGACAGTGTTGGCAGCTTATGTTTTGTCTCGATCTTTGTGTTTTGAGGTCTTGTTTTGAGTCTTTTTTATTTTAACAAGTTTCTTTATTTGTATTTGAATTATTTTTGCTTTGTTTATCGAGTTGTATTTTGTATTTTGGTTGTTGGTCGGCTCATTACCCGATTGAGAACATTATGCCAATACAAGTGTTCAATTTTCATTTGAAAATTCAATTCCATGTCTATTTCATACAAATATGGTGCTCATGATGTAGAAATAACAACACTTTTCATAAAAATTGTAGGTTTTATTCCGATCATGGTTTTTACAAAAGAAGAGTACAAGTTTCAAAAGCAAAACTAAAACCTATCTGAAGCTCTGCATGTACTAATGCTACCAAACAAAGAAGAAACTAAGCAAAAAGTACAAAAAATCAGCATTGGTCATCTCAAGCTTGGGAGGCCCTCTTCGTCCTCTTCCTTAGAGGGGACTCGAGAGCACTATCTCTATCAGCACTGCTGTCCAAATCAGACTCTAAACTAGAGCCGATATCATTTCCGCTCCTTATCTCAAAGTCCTTCTCGGCGTCGCCTCCGCTCTCGAACCCCGAGCTAGCACCATCGTTTTTACTCTCGGATGACTTAGAATACCGACTTACTGCCTCCTCAGAGTCACTAGTCTTAGTATCATCATCGCTCAAAATGGGCTCTGAAAGACTACTCTGGCCTCAGGTGCACCTATCTCTGCCTAGACCGTGACTCACATCTCGGCCACGAGTTGGGGCATGTCTCTCTCTCTTTCTTCTCCCTACTGCTGGAGAAGGTGCTGCCGGTGCTGGTGCTGTTGCTGCCGTTAGTGCAATCGGTGTAGATGGAATATGAGACAAAAAAAAAATAGTTGTTAACATATCAGCTACAGTGTGTGTATCAAAGACAGGCATAGTATGCAGAATAAGTTTCATGTAGAAATCAGACACAGTATAAGTACAGTGTGTGAATGCAATGTATCAATGTAGTGTATCAATGCAATTTGGGAAAGCTTTTGGTTGAAATGCCGATGTATCAGTGGAAATATGATAGCATGAAGCGCAAACTGAAGGAAATTACCTGGATACTGTGGAGACCAAACAGCATCTCTTTCATCTACACCATACCCATCAGAGAAACAACCAGCTTGTGGAGGCTCCTCGTATACTTTATAGATGTCTGCAAGTGCATTTAAATGACCAATGTCTGAAATAAACATATCTAAAATAGAAATATGGGGTGCAATTATAAAGCGTGGTCTATACCTGGGACGAACCTCAAACTCCGATAAACTCATGCCCAGCCTCTGCCGGCTTGATCGGAATCTAATAAGCAGTCCCAGTCGGCCTCCAACATTTGAGCACAGTGGGAAGCTCTGGCCAATGGATAGCTTGCTCAACAGGGGGAACCCCTCTGGTATGGGCCCTCGTCGCTCAAGTCGCATCGCCTGCCGCAAGAGCTCCTGCTCCCTCGTCTACGTGAGCACCCGTCAGAGAAAGCATAAGGTGGGTCTAAATAAAGGTCGTGTAATCACCATTTCCTCTGAAGAAATCAACATCCAAGCCTACCATGAACTGTAGGACTACGTCAACAGATAGGCTATCTGTTGTCCTCATAGACTCTGGGAACGGCATCGAGACGACTGGATCAGGCAAGCCCACAGTCTGACGAATAAATCTCTCGCTCAAGAACCAAGCTCGGCAGACTGGGCCCTTTAGCAGAATTCGGAAGCGCAACATACCCCAGGCTCCCGCGTACTGGTCTCTCACCTCGGCCGGCATTATGGCCCAAGGCTGCCACGGGGTCTGCAAACAAAAAATGAATAGATTATTAGTTACTGTTAGTTGCCAAAGTGTGAATCAGAGCAATGTTAAAGCAAAAATGACTGAGTTTCGGGTTACCTCGGCGGCGATCACTATATTAAAGTAATGGCAAAAGAAGGCGAAAGTCTCGCGACTCCGGTGCTGAGACTGACCATCATACCGTCTCGAGTAGGGAACCACAAGGAGGAGCTCCTCCATAGGCTCTGGAGCGAGGGCTAGAAAATATGCATAAACCCATAGCTGCAAGGAAAGTGCAGTGATATGTGGGCAACACAGCACGAACAAATACAGAAAATGCAGAGCAGAAAGCACAATGTATGAACAGATGCAAAAAGTACAAAGCAGAAAGCACAATGTATGAACAGATACAGAAAATGCAAAGTAGAAAGCACAGGTGTTTAACAGATATAAAGTAAAAAATGTGAAATAGAAAATGTAAAGTGCAAAGAGAGAATTGAATGCATACCTCCCAGGCTCGCCAGTAGCCTCCGATCCACTCTCTTCTTAAGCGGAAGGTAGAGCTCATAGAGTCGTATATGGTGGAGAGGCTAACTCCGCCCCAGTCGTAGAAGTGTACCTGGGGAAGGGTCACTAGGGCACTCAACAAATATAAACCCATGGTGTTCCACCTACTCGAAAATAAGGTGGTATTGAGGACAAACGTCAGCAAGCCCCAGGCATGTTGCTCCATCTCCTCCAGCATCTCAGGCTCACTCCCACAGAACAGCTTGGTGAACCAACTGTGTCTCACCATGGCTAGCTGATACAGAGGTGGGCCCGTTCCCAATAGGTCGATCCAAGTAGCTTCCCACTTCCTCTTGTCTATGTCAAAAGGGATCGGATCACCCTTACTCCTAAGCCTGTGATCATGGCAAAGTTGTAGAGAGTCATCGTCATCTCCTAGGCAGTAGAGAGGTGGAAGGAGTTGGTGGTGTCCCACTATTTCTCCACTAGCGCTCCTAAAGGGGGCGGCTCGTTATGATTCATGTCAGTCCAGAGCAGAAAAGGTCGAAGCCAGCCTCATCGACAATGTCACAGACCCCGGCATGGAGCTCCTCATACCAATCATTCATCGTCGTCGCTCCGTACCCCCTATAGGCAAATGAGTCTCCCTATGGCAAAGAATAGTGTGAATTAGATGAAAGGCAGTGATGAAAGTGCAATTAGATAAAAGGCAGTGCAAGAAATGGAGTTAAAAGAAAGGCAGGAAT